>SJYV01047395.1:283760-399401 GCA_006410875.1 Neotragus pygmaeus | reverse complement strand
TTGGGAAGATCCCCTGGGGAAGGCAATGGCAACCCACTCCAGTGTCTTTGCCTGGAAAATCCCATGGACAGAGGAGCCTGGCAGGCTTCAATCCATGGGGTCATGAAGAGGCAGACATGACTGAGTGACTGAGCGGGCACGCAGGTGTCAAAATATTTTTTAGTACCATGTATTTTGGTCAATATTTGGGCCACCCCCCCACCCCACTGGCCCGCGCCGCACAGTGTAGCACCCCAGTTCCAGCCTGCGCTGACTTCCACCGTACTCCTCCGAGCCTTTGGGCTTGCCCGGGGTCTATAGGGCGATTGCTCTAAATTTCCACCAGAGGGCGCTGTGATCAGCTTTGGGGCTAGGAGGGCGGGGAGGAAGTGCTGGGAGCTGGTTCCACAGGCGGGAAAGGAAGCCCTCCTTTCCTTCCTGGAGAGAAGTCCTAAGGCATAACTTCCCTTGACCTAGCTCAGTGAAAAGTCAGGGCCAAGAGCTGCTTGCAAACCACGTGTTTTGAAATAAAAGGTGGAAGAACAAAGCACACTTTCTATTACCCCTGACACTCGAATACTACTTTGTAGTCAATACAACTCTGTTAGAGACCCCTCGTGACTCCGTCCTCTGAGCAGTCCTCCGTCAGAAATAGGGTACATTGTCCACCCCTGTGCCAGTGACACAGGATCCCGTGTCCTTCTTAAGAGCACCTAGCCAGCAAGAAAGAGGCACGTGCCCCACCACAGCTGCTTCCTCACACTTTCCCTTTGACGGAGAGACAAAGACCTCGGAAGAAGCCAGGATACCAAGAATATGTGGCTGAAGGAAGGAAGCAAGGACTGGGCAGACCTGAGAAAGAAGCTGAGACGTGTCTGTCATGGCCGACTTCCTCACTGTGAGATTGGCCTTCCATCGCTGGGCTTGGGTGCCCACCTGTGTATCTTGGGCACAGTAGAATCTCAGTTTATATTTGGTGAATTAATAGATGATCAAAGGAACTCACTGGCCTCTTCCCCTACCGGAAGGGCACTGATATCCCTTTGATGTCGAAGACAAAGCTGGAGGGGGTTGGGCCATGACTCTGAGGGCCAGGGACCGTCTCTCCATCTCTCCTCTGGACAACCTGGTCCTGGGTGTCCCCCAGATTCCTGTAATGGCCATGATCATGCGTCTTGGAGGGTTTGATTCTAAGGATGTTATCAGCTAGGCTGCAGAATCCTGCTTCCTCTCTCAGTTTGCAATTGCTTTTTCTGTGTTTGTTTTCTTTGGCTGCTACAGGGAGATTTTCCTCTCATCTGAGCAGCATGTGCTGTGCTTGGAGTGAAGGATGAAGCGATGGTGGGATATGGTTGTCTGGGAAGGGAGGAGAGTCTCCTTGTTTGGGGTTGTCCTTGCCCAAACACAGCTGCTCTGCTCTACAGTAAGTGCATGTCACCGTGTCTCTCCAAAGTTCCTTTCTCCCATTAATCCCCCAAGAAAATAAATATGCAAGATGTCTCCTCACTCACAACTGGTCACACAGTAACCTATTTGCCAGACTCCCTTTCATTCTACTTTTTTTTTTTTTTTAACCTGCCAAATTCTTGAACACTTTAGTGTGAGTCATATGCTCAGTCATGTCCGACTCTTCGCAACCCCATGGACTCCCGGCAACCTCGCCAGGCTTCTTTGTCCATGGGATTCTCCAGGCAAGAATACTGGCATGGAGTTGCTGTTTCCTCTTTCAGAAGATCTTCCTGACCCAGAGATCGAACCCAATTCTCCTGTGTCTCCTGCACTGCAGGCAGATTCTTTACTGCTGAGCCACAGGAGAAGCCCAAACACCTTTAGTGAGTATGACCAGAGAATAATGACATAGGTATGATCTACTCCACAACACTTGAGCTGCAAGTATTACCAGTTTCTCTTTCGAAACTGAGGTGCAACTCTCATACCATGAAGTTCACCTTGTTAAAGTGTACAATTCAGTAGGCTTTAGTAATGCAATCATCACCTCTAACTCATTCCAGAACATTTCCATCACCACAGCAAGAAACCCTATACTTGTCAGGAGTCAGTTCCAACTTCCTCCCCGTTGCTCCCTCTCCCTTGACAACCACTAATCTGCTATCTACATGGATTTGCTTGTTCTGCATATTTCATGTAAATGAAATCATAGAGCATGCGACTTTTTGTGTTTGCTGTCTTTCACTTAGTGTGATGTTCTCATGGTTCATCCATATTGCAGCCTGTGTCAGCCCTTCATTCCTTTTTTTCTTTTTTAAAAAATAATTTTATTTATTTCTTTTTGGCTGTGCCGGGTCTTCACTGATGCTCAGTCTCTTCTCTAGTTGTGGTGAGTAGGGGTTGCTCACAAGTTGCAGTGTACAGACTTCTCACTATGGTGGCTTCTCTCGTGGTGGAGCACAGGCGAGAGGGCATGTGGACCTCAGCAGCTGCGGTTTCTGGGCTCTAGAGCACAGGCTGAACAGTTGTGGCACGTGGACTCAGTTGCTCCACAGCATATGGCATATGAGATCTTCTAAAATCAGGGACTGAACTCATGTCTCCTGAGCTGGAAGGGAGACTTTTTACCACTGAACCACCAGGGAAGCCCCCCTTTTCCTTTTTTTTTTTTTTTTTTNTGCCTGTCTCGCTCTGAGTAGATGGCCTGGCCTCTGAATTCACAGCAGTAGAAGGCATCAGACATGGCTCCCTCAGTCCAGCCCCTAAGTGTACACACTCTCATGCCACCCACTTGTCCAGCTTCTCCCTCTCCTCCTGTTCTGTGGGTTGCAGGTCTCCCCTGCTACTAGGGGCTTCCCTTATGGCTCAGCTGGTAAAGAATCTTCCTGCAATGCGGGAGACCTGGGTTCGACCTCTGGGTTTGGAAGATTCCCCAGAGAAGGGAAAGGCATCCTGGCCTGGAGAATTCCATGGACTAAAGAGATAGACATGACTGAGCGACTTTCCCTTTTTTCGTTCCTGCAGCCGAAGGCTCATTCAGCCTCTGTGCATGGGATCCTGTTTCTACCCTGAAATTATGGACTCTCCAACCAGCACATTGTCATCTTTCTCTATGGAACTTTCAGCCTCTTCTCACTGACTTAGCTCCTTCCAGCATTTAAACACACTTAAAGTACTGGAGTATTTTTCATCTTTTAAAGACCTTTCCTGATCTACCTTTTCTCCTTGTCTTTACAATCACACCTTTAAAGGAACTATCTGTAGTCACCATCTATAAACATTTTCTCATCCCTCACTTATTACCACCACCCCCCACCCCAGCACAATATGGTTTCCATCCTCATGTCCTGGATTGCTGCTCACCAAGAACTTGTGCACCCCAAGAACATTCCTGTTTTTTCCCTTAGTTGAACTTAACCCTGGTGATCACTTGTCCTTTTTTATTCCAACTAATGTGCATGCATGCTAAGTAATTTCAGTCATGTCTGACTCTTTGTGACCCCATGGACTGTAGCCACTAAGCTCCTCTGTCCATGAGAGTCTCCAGGCAAGAATACTGGAGTGGGTTGCCATGCCCTCTTCCAGAGGATCTTTCTGACCCAGGGATCGAATCCATATCTCTTATGTCTCCTGCATTGGCAGGTGGCTTCCTTACCACTGAGTCACCGGGGAAGCCATCTGATAATGTGAAACCTATATTGGGACTTCCCTGGTGATGCAGTGGCTAAGACTCCAAGCTCCCATTGCAGGGGGCTCAGGTTCAGTGCCTGGTCAGGAAACTAGATTCCACATGGTGCAAACAAATACATAAAATAAATGAATAAATATTTTAAATTATTCAGTGAAATAACAGGAAGATTTAGAATTAATTACATAGATAGTATAGAAGTAAACATTCATTACTATATGAATGTTAAAATAGGAATGATCTTTGTATATTTGATATCATAAGAATTTGTAGCACTTAAGAGAGATTAATATATTAGAGAGTAGTTGGGAATTTTGAAGAGTCCAATTTAAATTAAATTATGTAATTGATTCAGATTTTTTAATGACAAATGTCATAACTAAAAAAATCCTAGGCTTGTATACAGTGTTGGGAAATTTAAGGGAACCTAAGTATTTTCTTATTTATAAGAAATATAATTGCTGAATTTATTACAAGAGCTATTGAAATGCATTGGAATGCCTGTTTGTTAGTCAAACAACTGAAGTACTTAAACAGAAAAACAGTAAGTTAAAGAATGCAATTCAAAAGTCTGTAAGGCCAAACATTAATCAAAGATCTCCTTAAAAAAGTGATTGTAACAAAAAAGAAAGAAGAAAAAGCAGCTATGTAAAGTGAGCTTAAAACTGTAAGGAGATTTTATTTTGAAAATTGAGCAAATAAAATGCTAATTAAATACATAAGATAGCCTCTTGAGGGCCTCTGGTTCCTTGTACAAAATATATATACGAATGGTAGGTGTTTGTGACACTCCCAGAGTCACTATCTTATATGTAAATTTTGGTGCCATTAAGAATCTGAGTTAAAATATCAATAATAGTAATGGTAACAATCACCTTGCATTCTACAGTACTTTACAATTTATGGAGTAAGTTAACATTCAGTGAGGTGGGGGCTGAAGTTTGAGAGAAGGCGGTTAAGTTGCCCTGTGGAGGCAGGAAGAAGGGGTGGATGATCCGGAGACAGCTGAGTGTCCATCTACAAAGTCCCCACAGAGAGGAGGGAGCAAGGATCTCCATGGCCCAGAGTCTTCCTTTTAGCCCTTTAAAGAACCTCTGACTTTTCAGTGTCCAAGAGCTGACTGGACTCAAGGAAGAGGCTGATGATGAAAGCACTCTGCTATTTTATCTTCTCCCGAAGAGAATAGCTCTGCAGGCCCACAAGCTTGTGCCTCTGGGTGACTAACACGCCTCGTCCTCCCAATGCGGACTCAACTGGGAGAACAGCCTTCACAGGGTAACTTGTGTGTCAGTCCGGCGCCTCCTTCAGGCTGCACGGAGGAAACACATCCAGATTGCGTTCGAGTTGGGGGCAAGATAAGGTGGGGCGTTGTGGTAGAGACACCCTTGGAAGTTACGCCTCGGTTGGAAAACGTGAATCCCAGAACTTCTAAAGGCTGAGAGCTCAGAAATCCCCGAGAACGAGTCCAGTGAGAGGAGAGCAGCTTTCATTCCCGCCCTGCTGTGGGCTAGACGCTGGTTGCTAGTCTTTAGTAATGAGTGGAGTCTCAGATCTCAAGGGATCCAGAGCCTTCGAAGGATAAACATCGGTAAACAGGGAATTAGGTTCAAGGGGAGAAGAATTAAATGAGGGGACGGGAGTCTTGGAAACCACTGGACACCAGCACAGACCTACTGAAGCCAGCCTGATCAGAAACATTTTGCTAAATGAAGTCAGAGTGAGGGAAGAAGGTGACAGAGAGCAGGGCATTTTGAGGAGCTAAATTCAGCATAGCCTGGAGGGCCAAGGCAGGAGGTAGAGAGACGACTGGGGAAGACAGACCAGCCCAAGTAGAAAACAATTTACACTGTGTGTAAAGGAATGTGGACTTTATCCAGAAGATATAAACAATGAGTAACATCATTTACTCAGAGATACTAGGTGGCTGGATACATGAAAGTGAAAGTGAAACCGCTCAGTCGTGTCTGACTCTGCAACCCGGGGACCGTAGCCCACCAAGCTCCTCCGTCCATAGGATTCTCCAGGCAAGAATACTGGAATGGGTTGCCATTTCCTTCTCCAGGGGATCTTCCTGACCCAGGGATCAAACCCAGGTCTCCCACGTTGTAGGCAGACACTTTAACCTCTGCACCAGCAGGGAAGCCTTTGGAGAGAAGAAAAGTTTTCAACTTGTACATGCATTTATACCCTTTGCATTTTGAACAGTGAAAATGATGACTTATTTTTAAAAATTAAAAAATAAAGCCATTTAAAAATGTATTTTAAATTATCCTACTTACAACAAATCTAGTTTTGTCCAGGCCTTGGGTGAGCAAAACCTACCCTATCAGCTTCTAATCTATGAGGTGTTTTCAACATTTTTTACATTCCGTCAGAGAGATAGCCCACCTGTGGGTAGATTCCGATGCCCAAGATGCATAGATAAATAATTACAAGCAAAATGATTGTTATCTTAGAGATATGGGCTTAGAACTTTGAAAGCAGAGATTGGGAGTGGGAAGTTTACTATGCCTGTAGGCTTCAGGACATATCCTGTAAATGGGGTTTTGGTAGGAGGTAGCATGGAAACTGGATTTTTTTTTTTTTTTTTAAGGATTATTATTATTACTTATTTACTTATTTGGCTGTGTCAGGTCTTTGTTGTAGCATTGGAGATCTTCAGTTGTGGAATGCGAGAACTAGTTCCCTGACCAGGGATTGAACCCAGGTCTCTGCATTTGGCAGGTGTGGATTCCTATCCACTGTACCATCAGAGAAGTAAGAAATATGCTTTTCTGAAAAGGCCTGAAATGCTCTTGGAAAAAAGATAGTTTGGTATGATGATCAGGACACTGTGGGAAATAGTAGGAGGTAAGGCCAGTAGGCTGGATGAGGCTAAATTGTCCAGGCTTTATATGTTGTACTGGGGAGTATGGATTTCTTTCCTAAAATATTCAAATACACCCTCATGGACATTGGTACTCTGGAAGCTGGTGAATAGGTACCTTTAAAATAATTGTTTTTCCTAAATAACAGAAAAAAAATGAAAAGAATTTTTTCTACTTTGTGTTTTCCTCTCAACTTTTCAAATGAATCTCCTACTTCCCCCTGGTTAATGTAAGAAATTTTAAAAATCAGTGTAACAAGTAAATATGATGGGAAATCTCAGAAGCAAGTGAATAAACTTGTTCTTTTTCTTCCTTGTCAAATATTTTCATAGTTGTGATTTTTACATTTTATATAAGATTTTCTGTTACCAAGACTGTTCCCTGTTTATATGTCAGGATTAACTAATATCAATGCTTTTCATCTTTTCCACGGAAATCAAAGCTTCCTGATGGTTTGCAGGCCCAAACTCTTGCCCACCACTTGATTTCTTTGGCTTCTACAATTGGTTTTGGTTTTTTCAATAAGTTTCTGGCTTGTCTTGGAAATCCAAAATAACTGGTAATGTGTGGTCTATATTCTGCATGACAACAATCAGTAGGACCTGACTGGAGCCTGTTCTTTGTAGCATCGCCCNCCCTACTATTTCACCCCTCCAGATCATCGTGGAATGCCAGGCTGGGCTCCCTGTGCCATACAGCAGCTTCCTGCCAGCCATCTATTTTTCACATGGTAGTGTATGCATGTCAATGCTACTTTCTAAATTTGTCCTGCCTTCTCCCTCCCCTGCTGTGCCTTCCAGACCATCCTCTACGTCTGCATCTCCATTTCTTCTTTGGTAAGAGGTTCATCAGTATTATTTTTCTAGATTCCATATATATGCATTAATATACAATATTTTTCTTTTTCTGATGTACAGTATTATTAACTATAGTCACCATCCGATACATTATATCCTCGGACTTATTTATCTTATGACCGGAAGTTTGTATTTTTTTAACATTTATTTTCATTTATTTATTTGGTTGTGCTGAGACTTAGTTGCAGCTCACAGGATCTAGTTCACTGTTCAGGGATCAAACCTGGGCCCCTTGCATTGAGAACTCAGGGTCTTATCCATTGGACCACCAGTGAGGTCCCAGAAGTTTGTACTTTTTAACTCTTTTCATTCTTACCTCTTATTGTCCAATACCCCTTTCATTCTTAAACAAAACCTTTAAGGGACAGTCTAGACAATCTTAGGTAAACTTTTGTTGTCAAAGAGATTAAACAAAGCCAGACATCAGTTAAAATGGTAAGGACAGATTTTAATCCATAATAGATGTTGTAATAAGGCAGAATCCAACCTGAACTGAATCCAGCTTTGGTATGTACAGAGGTGACTGGGAATTCTAAGAGTAGAGTGAGAAAGGAGGGAAGGGAGTGAGCTTGGTCTTGGAAGAGTCATAGGAGTGAAAAACCACAAAAAGTGAAAAACTACAAAACCCAAATGTGACAGTCATTTGGGTTGCCCACTGTCTCCCTCCCACAGAGACTGGGACACAGAGGTTGTATCTTTAGATGTTGGCTGGAACAAACAGTGAATTCTTTCAGTAGCCTTGAGTTTCTCAGGCAGGCACGTGAATGGGGAGCTAGGCTTACGCTTGCTTTTTAGCCTTGAGCTGTTAGAAACTATGTTTTAGTGTTTGCTTCAGTCTTTACAGGCCAAGGTTAAGGTCTCATCAAGTCAGAGGAGCCTGGCTAAAGTGTGATCAAAAAGAGAATGAAGAAATGAGAGAGGGTCTTTTTCTATTCATATTCCCCTTAAAGTGTGCAATAAAACTTAACGCATATCATCACTGAAAGTGAAGTTGCTCAGTTGTGTCTGACTCTTTGTAACCCCATGGACCATGTCCATGGGATTTTCCAAGCAAGAGTACTGCAGTGGGGTGCCATTTCCTTCTCCAAGGGATCTTCCCCACCCAGGGACCGAACCCAGGTCTCCAGAATTGCAGGCAGACGCTTTACCATCTGAGTTGCAAGGGAAGCCGATATCACTGCTAATTTTTGTTAAAATGGGCTCAATGCATCCTGCTATAAAAATTCCATCAACTTAATAGACAGCTCATATACAGCACAGCTCATCCATTGAGAAGTAGCCAGAGTTGTGTGTTTTCATGGATGTGGAATGAGAGGACAGAACTGAAATGTTGATACTGTGGGTAAGGTGTCCATCGGAGATCATCCTGGATGTGTGAAACACAACAGGAAGTACAATTGCCTAAATGATGTGCCAAAACATTGACAGGAGGAGTCCTTGCTGATTTTAGGTTAAAACTTCTGACAAAGGAGCTTTGGAGAATGAATGTTCTTGGGCAGAGAATGCTACTTTAAAACTAACTCCACGATTGCTACCTTTGAAATGATCTTTTGTGACAAGCAGAAAGACAAATAAACTCTCACTTTGGACAACAGCCTCTGAAAGCTTGAAAATGTGTATCTCACTCTCTCTCTCAGAATGAGAATAGAGAACCAGTAGGTTTAGTAAAGTGTCCCCTCCACCCCAACCCATCTCTTGTCTTCCCTGCCTGAATCTCTGTTAGTCTTGTCTGTGTATCACAATCTTTAATATTGATATGCATGAATTATGGTTGAACATTTATTATATTGGGCTTCCCAGGTGGCTCAGTGGGTAAAGTATCTGCCTGCAATGCAAGAGACAATGGAGACACCAGTTCGATTCCCAGGTTGGGAAGATCCCCTGGTAGAGGGCATGGCAACCCACTCTAGTATTCTTGCCTGGAGAATCCCATGGCCAGAGGAGGCCTGGCGGGCTACAGTCCATGGGGTTGCAAAGATTCAGACACAACTGAAGCTACTGAGCATGCACGCACGTGTTTATTATATGCAAGATTCAGTAGGGTTACAAAATGAATTTGGAGGCATTCTTCTCCCTATAAACTTACAATCAAGTGTGCAAAGTAAATGCATAAAGTAATAAATAAATAAAATACAAAGTGAAAATCAGTAAAGTTATGTGGGAGTTTGGAATCTAGTGATTCAAGTGTTAGTTGCTAAGACATGTCCAACTCTTTGCGAACTCGTGGACTGTAGTCCACTGGGCTCCTCTGTTCATGGAATTCTCTAGGCAAAAATACTGGAGCGGGTAGCCATTCCCTTCTCCAGGGGATCTTCCCAACTCGGGGATCAAGCCCAGGTCTCCTGCATTGCAGGCAGATTCTTTACCATCTGGGCCACTAGGGAATTCCCCTCTAAAGCACCCTTTTGAACGGGGCGCTCACCATAGCACCATAATACAGTTATTTAGATAAGTTTAAAAAGGAAATGCACAATCCCATAATCAAATTTGGGGTGACTGCTGCTAGAGGAAGAGAGGATTTTTACACATGTCACACCTAGGGGTGTTTCCTCTCTTTTGTGGCTTGAATGATTCTTTTTTAAGGTCTAAAGCCTACTTTTTGTCCAATTGTTCCCCTAGTTAAAAGCTTCATAATGACAAGTGCTTACTTTCATATCCTTCATTTTTCCTGATCTATTTACACTGCTTCTAGATGATTTCTCCCAGTTCAAAGTATTTATAACTTGGATTTTTCTTTTTTTTTAATTTTTAATTGGAGGATAATAGCTTTACAATTTTGCATTAGTTTCTGCCATACAACGATGTGAATCAGCCATAAGTATTCATGTGTTCCCTCCCTTGTGAACCTCCTTCCCACCTTACAGCTTGTTTTAATATTGAAGAACAATGAAGAAAGGACCAGCTTTCCCCAATTATATGTATAGGAATGTGTGTGCTTTTGGATGTTTCTATTATGTGGGGAAGGTCTTATGGATTTCAAGTATTACAGAGGGAACCCACAAGGCTAGACTCTAGAACTTTTCTAGCTAGTTATTGAGATATTATTTTTTAAGATTTCAGGACCCAAAGGACTCAAAATATAAGTATCAAAATCTCCCCACACTGGCTGTTTTTGTCAAGACTGATTGGACGGTTTGTGGGGTCATGCCACAGAGTGGGGTTAATTAGCAGAAGATATTACAATAAGGAAACATAAGCTTCATCTTTAAAACCTTCAGGAAAGGTTCATTACTTTATCTTGACATGGTATAGAACCCACTTCCATACCAATTGTATCTGGTAGATGCTAAGCATCTAATGATAAACAGAAACAATCCTGCCTTCAAGGTGACTATGATGAGATCAATAACATTCCTCAAGTTCCTGTAGACCAAACTGATCACTCCCTGTTTTTTCAGTATCTTGAAGATCTGAGAAAGCAATGACTCAAAGTAGAGTCTCTGACAGTCGTAGCATCAGTCATTATAAAAACAGCAGTTTGGTTTATAGTAGACTAGTAGTCTACTATAGTAATAGTGGACTAGAAAATTCAGATGCATACAAGCATATTTTTGCAAACATTATTGGTAATAGCTTAAAACAACCCACCAAATGTCCATCAGTGGTGAAACAAATACATAAATTGTGTGAATGTGTATCAGTATCCAGAGCTGCTACAATTTTTTTTTCATTTTAATTCATTTTAGTGTTTATACCACAGTCATATGTGAATTCACAGAACTGTTCCCATGACAGACAAGACAGAGGCCTGTTAATCAAGGAAAAATAAGTGAAGGTTTTCATGAAGCTTGAGGAGAGAAATCCCACAGTAACAAACACAAGAGTGACTGTAGCAATCTCAGGCAGTGGTGCCAAAGTGTGTAAGTACATAGGAACAAAGACTCTCCAGCAGTTGCTGGCCTGAGACCACTGCTGTTTCCTAAGGGGAATTCCTTAATATGTTTGCTAAGCAAATCAATTCCAACAGATTGGCAAGTGAAATAGGGTGACACCTCTGCAGAATAAATTCTACAAGTTTCTGGGCAAGTTCTGCAGAACTCACTGGTGATAAATGCTTGTTGAATTATGATCCTGCAAAGGTAATTCCATAAATGGACATCCAGGGAAATTGTAAAGCCTTAGGTCAAAAATAAATAGCCACACACACCTAATCTACACACCATGATTAAGATGGTGTCATGTTCAGTCAATTCAGTTCACTTGCTCGTCGTGTCCAACTCTGTGACCCCGTGAACTGCAGCACACCAGGCCTCCCTGTCCATCACCAATTCCCGGAGTTCACTCAAACTCATGTCCATCGAGTCAGGGATGCCATCCAGCCATCTCATCCTCTGTCGTCCCATTTTNAGTATTCTTGCCTGGAAAATCCCCATGGACAGAGGAGCCTGGCAGGCTATATATAGTCCATAGCGTTGCACAGAGTTGGACACTGAAGTGACTTACCACATGTGCGCATTTTCTTTAACCTGCAGAATTCTTCTCTCTCATCCAGTTCTGTGATGATATAAGCAATGGTACATTCAATCTGGGGGATGATGACATGTTCAGTGGCTTTTACACACCTATTGATTATCTTAATAGCTTCATCCAAAGGAACAAAGGAAGTCTGCAGTGAAGCGAGTTCCAGCCGTAGTTCTTTGGCATAATTCCTCTTCAGTTTAGCCTACTGTTTCCCACTTCTGGCTAAACCGGTCAGTTCATAACTGTCAGTTCTTTCAGGGTGATGTTCAAATACTGGCAAAAGAACACCCTGCTATATTATCTTTCTTTGCTCTAATCTTCACTTGGGTTTTATTTACATTTTGGATAACTGTGATGCTGAAGTCCACATGTTTTGTGTGGACGTATGTTTTCACATTTTTTAGGGTATATACTTGTGAGTGAAGTTGCTGGGTCACGTGGCAACTCCATGTATAACATTCCAAGGAGTCACCAAACTGTTTTGTATAGTGTCTGGACCATTTTGCATTCCCACCAAAAATGTATGAGGGTTTCTATTTCTCCATATTTTCAACAATATTTGTTATTATCTACCTTTTTGGTTATAGCCTCTACAATGGGTCTGACATGATATCTCACTGTGGGGACTCCATTCAGTGTTCTGTAATGATTTACATTGGAAAAGAATCTAAAAGTGGAGTGGCTCAGGCAGTAAAGAGTCTCCCTATAATGCAGGAGATATGGGTTCAATCCCTGGGTCAGGAAGATGCCCTGGAGAAGGAAATGGCAACCCACTCCAATATTCCTGCCTGGAGAATTCCATGGACAAAGCCTTGTGAGCTACAGTCCAAGGGATCACAAAGAGTAGGACACGCCTGAGCACACATGTATTTAAATAGAAAATTGTCCCAGCGTCATTTATCAAGCAATGCATCCTTTCTACAGGGGGTGAAAAATGCCTCCATCATCACATAAACAGTAGCTCCAAGGAAGTGTGTCCCTTTGCTGCTGCTGCTAAGTCGCTTCAGTTGTGGCTGACTCTGTGCGACCCCATAGACGGCAGCCCACTAGGCTCCCCGGTCCCTAGGATTCTCCAGGCAAGAACACTGGAGTGGGTTATGTATCCCCTTAGTCTTTGGTTTTTCATACTTCATGGCACTCCACAGTGTCACACCATTTGGAAAACACTTTGCAAAGATTTTTCTCAAAGAGATAGTTGGAAACTTCCTAAATAAGTGATAATAATAGATTATGGTGCAGGCCACACAATCACTTCACACAATGCTGCTGAAGACTTGACCTAGAGTCATCGGCCAAAAACCCACTCTACTTTCTTTGGCTCTTGGAATTATTGATGTTTTTCATTTTCCTCTTTTCTTCCATTCAAATCTTCAGTGACTAAAATATTCAGAAGACAAACAATAGATGTTAATAAAACAAAAGCCCTTTTAAGAATTTAAATCCTTGAAGGTTTAAAAGAATTCATGCATGATACATCTGGGTCCAGCACACAGAGTTATGCTGGGTTCAGCAGCTGCTGAAGCTGTTGGTGCCAAAGTCCACATGGCAGGCTCCTGTGGGACATCCTGTCTTAGACCCCTGAGGCCCTCCCATCCTGACCCATCAAACCCTACTTCCCACAGCTGGCTCTCCCCTTCCTCCTCCTCTTGAGACAACACCAGGGGAAGCATCCCTTAATTGCATAACACAGGGAATGGGGTAGGAAGAAAACAGGACACACCTTTCTCCAGGGAGCAGGGAGTCCACACACTCTCCTCTTGGTGAGGGCCAATTGTTTTGGAAGCCACACAAAGAAGCTTCTACCTGAGATTGGGGAGAATCAACATGGCGACCCAGATACCCTCCAATGAGAAGATGCTGGGTGGAGGGGGTTGTAGACTGTAAAGATCACTTGAATATCCAGCATAAGGTATGTGGGAGGATGGGGAAGAAAGGGTACAGGGCAGAAAGAGTGTCAGTCTCCACCTGGAAGGAAAACGTGACCAAGAAGGTGGGGTTTAGATTTATGGGAATTAAGCAGTCTAATGTAGGACTTTGCACACTCGTGAGGCCTCTCCACTTCCGTTTCCTTGTTTAAATAATGGAGACAACAATATCTATATCATTAGCACAAGTTCATGTCCCTGATGTACAGTGAGGTCAAACACACCAAAATGTCCAAGTTTGGAGCAGAGAAAGGTTTATTGTGGGGCCATGCAAGGAGAAGGGTAGCTCATGCTCTAAAAAGCCCCAAGCTTCTCAAAGGGTTTCTGCAAAGCATTTTTTAAAAACCCAGGTGAGGGCAGGGATCACAGGGTATGTGATTCGATCCTGCACAATTGGCTGATGATGAGGGAACAGGGTGNATTCCCCTCCCACCCTCTCCCTTACTGGGTGCTCCAGCCAAGCTGGCTCCCCTTTCTCTGAGCCCCCTACCTCCGCCGGCTGCCCTGCTTCTGACAGCTTTGCAAAGCTTTCTCCCTGGCAGCTGTACCCCTGCCCCAAGGCCGCCCTGCCCTCCTACAGGCCTGGCTGCCCACCCTCTCAAGGTCCCTCACTTCCTTCTCCCATAGTAGTTGTACACTCATTTGTTTTTCCCTTTGGTCTCTCCCCACAAGGATGCAAGGGGCAGACACTCGAACTGGGTTACTTGCAGGCTTTCCTATCGCAGTGTCCGGCCCAGAATAGGTGTGAAGGTAATGCTTAGTGGACAGCTGAATGACTGAATTCGTGAAAGATGGAAGAAACTGATCAATGAATGACAGCAGGCAGCCAAGCGCCCTTCTCTGACTCTCTGAGGGGCAATGCCTTGGCGGGGTGGGGAGAAGTCCCAGGCAGACACCCATACACCTGACCTCAGGCTGGCTTAGAGCCCCAGGAATTCCCATGGGAACCTTGAGTACCAAGCCCTGGTGAGAACTCAGGATCAGGTGCTCCAGCAGCCCCTCTCCAGGCTGTCTGCACTCCCTCTCTCCTTATCCCCTCATCAGCAAAGCCTCATTGAACTCCTCCTGTGCACCAGGTGTCTTCAAGGCACTGAGGATGCAGCCGGGAAGCAAGCAGCCCCAGCTCTCCTGGAGCTTGACTCAAGTGTGGAAAGGGAGACCCCCTAAAGAGGAAGCAGCTGAGAGTGAAGGAAATGCCTTTTGGGATGGCCTGGAGCAGGGCTCAGGGATGGAGGTGACACCCTCTGATGGTGGTCGGGGAGGGAGAAGGGTCAGGCAAGTCTCTCACCGTCTCTGCTTTGGTATTTTCATCTGTGAAATGGGCTGATGACAGTCCCTCCTCAAAGGGACTTTATCACAGAAGTCAGGTCCCACCCTCACCTGTTCAAAGCCAGAAGCCTTGCCTTCTGTCACTAAGAACCCTGCAGGATGTCCCCATCACCAGCTCCACGGCCCCCAGCCCTCACCTTCCTGAACTCATCGGCTCCTATTGCACTCCCAGCTGCCTCTGGGCATCCTGCTGCTGGTCAGTCAGGCCGGGCAGCACATGGAACAAACTCCACTCCCTCCCAGGTCATAGCTAGGGCAGGCCCGTGACCAGAGCCCTGAATGGAAACTCGGGTCCCACCCTCCCTGCGACTCACACACACAGTCCACACACTCAGGGTGACGGGCAGCTGAGGGCAGCAGCAGTTCCTTTCAATGACTCTTCTAGAGCTATCAGGAGTTACAGAAGGAGAGCGTCATGATCGGCTACCTCCTTGCTCCTGAGCAGGGCTATCCCATGAAGGTGTCTGGAGACCGTGCCTCAGCACAGATTTTTGTTCTATATTGGCCAGAAAACAGTAAAAAGGGCCAGTTTTGTCCCAGATGCACCACCAGCCTTCCTACAGAGCTTTATGCTGTTTCTGTCCCTGCCTTTCCCACCAGTAACATTCACCCAGCACGTTTGTATGTGTGTACCGAGTCGCTTCAGCCGTGTCCAACTCTGCGCTACTCCAGGGACTATAGCCCGCCAAGCTCCTCTGTCCATGGGATTCTCCAGGCAAGAACACTGAAGTGGGTTGCCATTCTCTTCTCTAGGGGATCTTCCTGACCCAGGGATCGAACCTGCATCTCTTATGTCTCCTGCGTTAGCAGGCTTCACTTGGGAGCCCCTCTCTCTCTATCTCTTAAGTTGCTAAGTTGTGTCCAACTCTTGCGACATGGATTGTAGCCCGCCAGGCTCCTCTGTCCATGGGATTCTCCAGGCAAGAATACTGGAGTGGGTTGCCATTTGTATGCAAGCATAATGCTGTGGGATCACTTGTGTTAACAGCTAACTCTAACAGAGAGCAGATAAAAACGGGGTGAAGACTTGCTGCTGTGTCCGGAAGAACCAATTCATTCAGCAGAGCTCAGGGAAGGCTGCATGGAGGAGGAGGCCTTGAGCTGAGCCTTGGGAAAGATAAGATAATTCCCAGTGTGGGGCTGGGAGGTGGCTGATGGAAAGGGGCGAAGACCAGAAGGTGGCCTCTCCTGGCCAGTCCTGACCAATCCTGGCAGTCCTGGCCAAGGGAAACCTCAGCCTAGAGGGAGAGGGGGCAGAGGGTGTGGGGGTGTTGGGGAGAACAGCCATTCAGTTCAGTTCAGTTGCTCAGTTATGTCCGACTCTTTGCGACCCCATGAATCGCAGCACGCCAGGCCTTCCTGTTCATTACCATCTCTCGGAGTTCACTCAGACTCATGTCCATCGAGTCCATCCAGCCATCTCATCCTCTGTCATCCCCTTCTCCTCCTGCCCCCAATCCCTCCCAGCATCAGAGTCTTTTCCAATGAGTCAACTCTTCACATGAGGTGGCCAAAGTACTGGAGTTTCAGCTTCAGCATCATTCCTTCCAAAGAAATCCCAGGGCTGATCTCCTTCAAAATGGACTGGTTGGATCTCCTAGTTCCAGATAAACAACTTGGACACCTCTCATTGGTCGGGGACCCGGGCTGCTGGAGAAGCAATTCCCATTGTTTCTGCTTCCTCTGTGGGGGGCAGTTTGAGAGGAGGCGGCAGGCCTCTGATTGTCATTGGCCTTGAGAGCTTCTTAAGAGCTCAAGAGGAAGGCAGAATAGGAAACATCCCCCTTGAAGAAATAAAAGCTAAACAAGGATCAAACGACAGTGCCGACAGTGCCCGTGGTTTTGTAAGAAACAGGCTCTGAGAAAATTCCTCTGACTCAGATACCAGTGCAAAGAGGGACCATCCATTTCAAACTTATAATTTTACAGAAAAGGATGCCCAGTTTCCAGAAAGTGACGTGATGGGTTCAAGGCCACGCAGGCGATTGCTTTCCCGACTCCCTGTGCTGTGCTCAGATTGCTTCCTGAGGTTGAGAGCAGGCGAAAGGGAAAACCCAGGCCCCTTCTCCCTCCCTCCTGTGTTGGCAGAGGATGGACAGTTGCCAGCCAAGCAGGACAACCCCTCCCGGGTGCCCATGAAGACTCAGGTCACAGGACGGGGCTCAGCGCAGCTCTCAGGTGGGGGCGGCTCCCTCACCCCTTCCTGCCCACTGGCCTATCCTGCTGTAAAGCCTAGGGTGTCCGTGAGACCAGGTTCCAGCCCCGCCAAGCAGGAGAGTGAAGGGCCATGGTTGCACTCATAGCAGAAGGCACATCCTTGTCAAAGGCCTTCAATTGCCAGAGTCAGTGACTCAGATGGGGGCCTTTACCCACTCCCCGTGCCCTGCCAGGGGCCCCTCTCCAGCCACCCCGGGGCATTCACCTCTGGGCCTTTGCACGGGGCCTCCCATCTCCTGAAGCCCCTCCTTCCTCCTCTGCCTGGGCAGCTCTGCTCAACCTGCAGGCCCCAGCTCTCTTACTCCTGCCTTTTGGAAATCCTTCTCAAGATGCGTGGAGGGGCCCTCCTTTTGAGTCTCTAGGTCCCCACATACATATGCTTATCACATGGGATTGTCTGAAACCCCTTGATCGACTGCAAGTTCCCTCAGGGCCAAACTTTCCTTTGTTTATTCTAGAAATAGGAACACCACAATGACATGATATTGAGCTCTTTCTATGCTTTTCACTGCGGTGAGAATTAACTCACTCTCTCCTCCTGATGGGCCTCTCTGCTGGCTCAGTGGTAAAGAATCTGCCTGCCAAGGCGAGGGTGGGATGATTTCAGAGAATAGCACTAAAACAGGTATATTGCCATATGTAAAACAGATGACCAGTGTGAGTTCAATGCATGAAACAGGGCACCCAAAGCCGCTGCTCTGGGACACCACAGAGGCTGTCTCTTATACACATCTAGATGTGTATAAGAGACAGCNCTCTGGGAAAACCCAGGGGGGTGGGGGGGGGAGGGAAGAGGGAAGGGGATTCAGGATAGATGGACACATGTGTAACCATGGCTGATTCATGTTGATGTATGGCAAAAATCATCACACTTTTGTAAAGTAATTATCCTCCAATTAAAGTTAATTATTAAAAAAAAAAAAAAAAAAAGAATCTGCCTGCCAAGCAGGAGATGTACATTCGGTCCCTGGGTAGGGAAGATCCCCTGGAGAAGGAAATGACAACCCACTCCAAGATTATCCCCTGGAGAATCCCATGGACAGAGGAGCCTGGTGGGCTACAAAGAGTGCATGATCAACAGCTAGGACAACTCCTTCGAATAACTCTATAACGTGAGTAGTGGGGTGGTATCAGAGGGTGTAGACACAGCAAGGTACCACCCACATGTGTCTGCAGGGAGCGCTGCGTGCAGACAGCTTTTCAGTGAAGAGCCCTTTCAGGATTGCCTCAGCCCCTGAGAGCAGCTTCAACTAAAGGTGCATACCCCCTTCTCCTTGGATATTGATCCCAAGGCGGCCCCAATAACCATCCTGCCCATGAATCTGCAACAGCCTGTCTGCCACTGGGGTATAGAGCAGAACCCCTCGTCCCGATGCCTCCAGTGGAGCAGTCCCATCACCTAGCATGGTGCCGGCTGCTGACCAGAAACTGGCACTCGCCATCTGCTTCTGCAAGGATGAAGTCAACAGCCCCTGTAGTCGCTGACTTTCAACACTCCCCCTGAAAGGAGTTCAGGGCGGAGATCAGGAATGAAGCACAATGTGCTCTTGGAAAAATGGGCAGAACAGACTCTCAGATAATTAGATATACTCAGGAGAAGATTTTATGAACCCAAATTCTTGCATCTTGTCTCATCTAGAAAAACACAAAAGACATCTGCTCCAGGTGACTAGCAGCAACCTGCCAAAATGTGAGCTTGCCTGCATCTTCCTTCATCAAAATCACATATATACTGACCTCCCCCATCTCTTTAGAGCAGTTCCCAGAGCTATCTGAGAGGCCATCTTCTGGGTTAGAGTCCTCATTCTGCCCCCAATAAAACTTAACTCACAGGTCTCATGTATTTTCTTTTTTCAGTCAACACAGAACACAGCAAGCACTCAAAATGTGTTTGTAGTAAAGACGTGCTAGCCACATACAATGGACTATTCATTCAGCCATGAGAAAGAAGGAAATCCTGCTATTTGTGACAACACGATGGACCTTGAGAATATCATGCTGAGTGAACTAAGTGAGACAGAGAAAAACAGATACTGTGTGATCTCACTTGTATGTGGAATCTAAAAAAAAAGCTAACCTTTTAAAAACAGAAAGCAAAATGGTGATTTCCAGGGCCTGGGGGTGAAAGAATGGGAGCGATGTTGCTTAAGGGCATACGTGCTTAGTGGCACAGTCGTGTCCAACTGTTTGTAACCACATGGACTATAGCCCTGTGGGAGGGAAAGAAAAAAATCCATGAGATTTTTCCAGGCAAGAATACTGGAGTGGGTTGCCATTTCCTTCTCCAGGGGTTCTTCCTGACCCAGGGATTGAACCTGCATCTCCTGTGTCTCCTGCATTGGCAGGAGGATTCTTTACCACTAGTGCCACCTGTTTAGAGGCACAGACTTGCAACTAGTAGATATCTAAGTCCTGGAGATCTAATGCACAGTCTAGTGAATATAGACAACATCATTGTACTGTTAAAAAATTATATATATTGTACTGTAATGATCCAACTTAGAAACTAGGTCTTAATTGCACACGCACACACACACACACTCACACACACACACAGATAATTACGTGACAGGTGACAGAGATGAGATGCTAACTACGGCTACAATGGCAATCATAGTCCAGTATATAAATGTATCTCACCAACATAGTGTACACCATAAATTTACACAATATGTCAGGTATATTTCAATCAAAAGTATGTTTTGAACAAATGAATGAACATAAGCAAAGAGACTCCTTGGATGATTTAACAATGGTATGTATTTGCCTCCCCGGCACTCACAGTTTATAATACCTAGCCAGTAGTTCCCCTGCAGCTATATGGTGGGAGAGCAGTGTCTCCAACCCTCCCGCACCCTTCTGAGCTTTCCCACTGATGTTCAGGCTGCCTGTTTGTCTTCTGAACACTCTGTGCCCCGGGGGATAGTCAGGACTTCTGGATCCCCATGTTACAGATGAGGCCAATCTGGGTGTTTGGAAACAAGGCCACTGGCAAACCAAACTGAAAAAAAAAAATTCAGGGTGAAAGTTCAGAGTCCTTCCTCATGGCTAGAAGAGACTAGAAGCTGTAAACAGACTCTTTCCTGTCCTTGTCCGTCCTCTGCTGCCAGTGATCCTGTCCCTCCTACCGCTCTTGCACTCACACCCTCAGCCCAGCTCAGCTCTCCTGCAGCCTGGGTTTGTTTTCCAGCAAAGGGTTAGTTGAGGCTCTCGTGTGATCTGGAGGACCCTGGAAGCCCCTCAAAGCAGATAAAGGATATGTTTCGGGGCAATAGAGAAAAACACTAAGGGCGAATGAGGCAGCAGGCTGTCTTCCCTTCCCCACCCCTCCATGCTGCCAGGTTCCTCCATTGCAGTCTCCCGCCACACTTCCTCCATCTCTCAGGCCTTCTTTTCCTTCCCTCCCACAGATCAGGACACATGGAGAGCTGACCTGAGGAACTTGCCCAGGGTCACAGGGCTGGAGGATGCCAGCGCTGTTCCTGTCCTACAGGGTGGCTTCCTGCTACCCTTGGGGCTTTGGCACGTAGCCCGGGGACCCAGGGATAAACAAGGGAGGACTGGCTCCATGGACGCACAGTTACCAGTCAATGAGAATAGTAGCTGTGGCTGCAGAAATCATGCCAAGTATGATTTGAGTATGGCAAAATAAATTCAACCACACTGATTTGGGGTCACAGATCCCTTCTGCTGTCCAGCCCCTTGTCCCCGCTCTGTGCCTTGACCGTGGCAAAGTGGCAACTCAGCAAACACAGCATCTCAAGAATCCAGAGTATGATGGGAGGGTAAGCACCTTGAGGTGTTTTTTTAGTATATTTTAAAATATTTTAAATAAAATTAAATTTATTAATTAATTTTTATTAAAAATTAAATTTTATTGATTTATTAAGTAAATTTAATCTTTAATATAATTTTAAAATATATTTTTNGGATGCAGCCTATACAAGGATGCTGAAGGCATCTGTTTTAACTCTGTGTATAATTGGTATTGGGCTTCCCCAGTGTCTCAGCAATAAAGAATCTACCTGCAATGCGGGAGCCGCAGGAGACACTGGTTTGAATCCCTGGGTCCGGAAGATCCCCTGGAGGAGGGCATGGCATTATAAAATGAACTTACAAGAACACCTATAACTGTTTCACAACATTTTGGGGGATGATGGCATCATAAAGTTAAATTCAGTTCATCTCTGCTTTTGCAGAAGGATTGGGGAGGCATGACAGGTGCAAAACCTGTCACAGCAGCTGCCTGAATCTAAAATTGCATTGATGGCTTCCCAGCCCCACAACCACTTTCTGCTGAGGGCACTGCATGCCCAGGGGAATACTGGTGAATGCACGGGGAGATGTGAGTTCAAGTCCTGCTTCAGGGCGCTTCTTGGTCAGACACCAGTTGGAGCTTCTCTAACAAAGCACAGGTGTTGGGCAGGGGGCCAGTATGGGTGATTCCAAGGCAACGGAGGACCTCAGGCTTCTGCTTTGTCCTAAGCCTCAGGGGGGGTTGACATGTGTGGCCCTACCCTGCCTGGATGGTCCGTCAGCTCGTCCAGATGCTCAGCAGGGCTGAGCGAGTGTGCATGCTTCATGGGCTCATCGAGCACTGACACCTGGCTGACCCCAGGTCCCGTCTTGGAGTACCCTGGCCCATGCAACCTGCAGCTGTCCCTGGCATGGGCATCTCCCAATTCAGGCAGATCAATGACTACTTCAGAATCTTCTAGACTGTGGTAGAAAATGCAGATTCCTGGCCCCACTCTAGAATCTCTGAATCCAAATCGGAGGTTCTGGAAATCATTTTTAACCAACGCATGAAGTGAGGCTCCTACGTAGACACCTCTTCTACTGAGCTTCTGGAGAACTCACCACCCCCACCTTTTGTCCAGGGAGTCAGGGTCCCTACCCCTTCCCTTGGTCTTGGGGAGAAACCTTGGGTTCCTGCTGGGGGCTCCAGGGAGGTGTCCCTCACTCTCTGGAGTGGAGGAGAAAAACTTCACACACAGAAACATTAGACAAATCAGGTCTTTTATTTACAGACTATGATGAGAAAAGCATACAAAAGAAGCCTCTTGGTCAATCATGTAAAGGGAAAGCTCTAAAATTCAATTTTTAGTAGAGCGTGGATGCTGACATTAAACAAACAAAATTGAAGAAAAAGAAAAGGCAGAAAGGTAAGCTGCAGCATGGGTAGCCTGTCTCGGAGGAAATGACAACTCAGCTGAGTGACTGTTTAGAATGGTTCATGTTCTGTGCAGACCTTCACAGGGACGGTCCTGGGAAGTTTCAACTTTGGAAATTTCTGGGTTAATTCTTAACCAGAATTCCACAACGTCAGGGCCAAATGTGTTTGCCCTTACAGTGTCTCTAACTTGGGGCTGGGGTGGGAGGCTCGCTCTTGGATGGGCCTTGGCCGTTCTTGTCCTTCCCAGGTCACACTTGAGGTCCCCCGAGAAACTCAACAGGGTTCTCTGGGTCAAGTCAGCAGTGCTGGGCCACCAGGAAGGCGTGCCCCCAACCCACGCGGGCTCCTTCCCCCATCTGCCTTTCCTGTGACTCTCTTTCCCACTAAACGAAGCTCTGCTTTTCTCTTCACTGATGTCTCCTTTTCCCCCGACTCCCAGTGTGGCCGGGCATGCTATAATTATCTTTCATGTGTGAAAGTGTGCCATTAGCGCTAACACAGGGCCATTTCTATTCTCTTTTCCTCACAAATATGAATGATGTAGGAATTAGGTCCCAGCTCACCTTCAGTGATGAGACTCCAGGATGTGAAGCAGAACCTAGCTTCACAGCTACAGCACTCTCCCCTCCATTCATTCCTCTTTCTGTCCATCTGTCTGTCTGTCTTCCAACCTTCTCCACTTCCTAACTAGGTTTGACGGGTGAAGCGTGAGCAACTGAGCCTTCATTCCCCGGGAAAACTTCACGGGGTAACAAGTAGGTGTCATCACCGAGCCTGCAGACTGGTTCATAATAACTATTTCGAACTGGAAATTATTATTCTGGAAACCAGGTCAGAACAGGGGCGTGTTGTGGGGGTTGACAGTGGGCACCTCCCTATGCAATAACTCAGTTGCAGTCCACAGATCATCCTCCAGGCCGAGGACTCTCACCCACCCCAGCTTTTTGAACCCAGCTGAGACGATGTCAAATTGGGCAGCACAGGAGAGGAAAGGCTACTCCAAGGGCAGCCAATGTGAGCTCACGGGCCTCAGACGGTCTGGAAGCATCAGCGTGGCACCGCTGACCACCTAGCCTCCCCTCGCCCACATCCAGAGCCTAAGACTTTCCAACACTGATGACCCAGAGCTGGTCCCCATGCTTCCACTTCTCTCATCCAGCACCCTTCTTCTGCTTCCTTCATACCTTCTCCTACTTTCTGGTTCCTTTTCTAAATCATACACTTTCCTTTCTAGGTGTTTCTCTTTCAAGACAGAGCACCCGCTGTCGGTTTGACACCAAGGATGATGGGGCTGATGGTACCTGGAAGCTGGGTCATCCCACAACCTCAGCTGGCTATCTGCCTGCAGGTGTGGTCTGGCCAGCCCCACATGTGGCCAGGCTGGAATGGGCTGGACTGGGCCCGGCAGCGCTTAGCAGCCCTCCCTCCCTCAAACACCTGCACTTGAACTTGCTGATCCTCCTTCCTCCATCACCACCTGCACATTCATGTCAGAGAAGGTGAAAGTGACAAGCCTTCATCTACTTGAAACAGTCATGACACAGTGTCAACATGGTTTTCAAAGCATCGGCGCCTTCAAAGAGATTTTTCTTTCCTCCTTCTTCTTAAGCCTATAATTAAACTTCTGGTGGCAAAGGAGTGCAGAAAGGAGATGGGGGGATGACTTTAGGAACAAACAGTTCCTTGGGTGCCCTCAGAACCGACGCAGTCACAGGCTGGGAGCTCTGTCAGCCTGAGAACTTTCCAGAATCGAGCAAATTGGCTCACTCCAAATCAAAATCCCCCACCTCCCACCCCATCCCTAATCACCACTCTGCTGCCCACCCAGAGCACTGGCTCCTGCCAAGTGTTTGCCTCTCAGCCACCCCCTGCCACCTTTCATGGGGAGCTCTGGTTTTAGCAAACTCTTGCTAATCCCAAACCTGACCTCAGCCTAATTCTTTGCAGGATTGTCCATCAGGGTCACCTGTGTCCGAGAGATGTGGAAGCTCAGCAGATGGATGGGGATGACTCATCCATGACATTCATCCAATTCAACCAAGACAGCTTTTTCTCTTCCGAGTATTTTGTGGGTTCAAGTCTGAAATGCTCCTGGGTTCGCACTGTTCCCAGAACAGAGGCTTCCGATTATTTTTGCGGGGTCCACCTAGGCAGCTCCCACTAGCGGACGAATGACACCACGCTGGTGGCCACGCCGAACGGGGCGGAGTAGGCGGCGGCGAATCCCTGCAGGCCGACCACAATGTAGCGGCATCCTTTGGTGATAACCTTCCCAACGTTCTATATTTTAGGAACAGAGGAAAAAAGCAGAGGGTTAGATGAGGCAACTTTGTGATCTTTCATGCACAGTGGTGCCATACATACAGAGTCATCTTGACTCACTTTCCCAGGGCAAACGAGCAAGTCAGCAATTTCCCACCTCTCTGGCACCCCACATGGAACCTCATCAGAAGAACACGCGGGGGATCAGAACAGACCTCAGCACCTTGACAAGGGCTTTCCAGCCCCACAAGTTTCCAGGTAATTCAAAGATCTTCTTGGAGACAACCATGAAGCTGGCTAGTTTTAAAACCAAACCAGGGGACTTCCCTAGTGGTCCAGTGGCAGAGACTCCATGCTCCCAATGCTGGAGGCCTGGGTTCAATCCATGGTCAGGGAACTAGATCTCACATGTCACCAGTAAGACCTGGCACAACCAAATACATATTTTTAACAACTTAAACCAAACCAACAGTGTTGTATTATTTGAAACAAAGCCCACTCCCCGCTGTTCAAGCGAAGTTACTGGATCGGAAGAGGGCTGGGTCAAGTTTTCCTTCATTCACCTGAGCTGAAAGCCCACTCTGTCCTCCTCTAAGCCCAGGACACGCCCCCTCTGACCCACATTTTGTGTCTCTAAAGTCTCCCGCAGCTCTGTCATTGTTGCGCCCATGGTTTGGGGTTCCTGATACAATTCTACACTCCTTAGTGGTAAGGGCTGGGCCTTACTTTCTTGGTATCCATTCTTCCTCCTCCTTGTCTTCAAGGCTTGGTGCCAGTCAGAGGGTATCCAAGGGATTCAAGTGCAGTCACAACAGAGGAATGAAGACCACCACCACCAGCTAATACTGGCCATGCTGTTGCCCCTCCACTCTCTCTCCCCAACCCCAACTTCTGTCTCCATGACGAGAGCATTCATGGAGGTGACCTGGGCGTCATCATACATCTTATCTGTCCATCCTCAATGCTTCCAGCTCCAATGACCACTTAAAATCCCTGATCACAATTGCAAGCCTCACTCTGACACCAACACTGCCTGACCAGCCTGGTCCGTTGGTCCGATAGGCCGACTGTCCCTCTCTGCCAGATAGGATTTCTTACCTCTTCCTTTCTCCACAAGCCCCCAGCGCACACGAACACACACTGTGTCCATACCCTCATTAGATGATCCCACTTTCTCTCTCACTGAAAGACTCAGAAGTCATTGGGGAACCCAGCCATGCCTTGCCACTGTCTACACCTGCCCTGACTTCTCCTCCCACCTAGCCAAGTCCCAGTGGGAAAAAGTACCCCTACGGCCATTCCCTGGGCACTTGCTGCTGTTACCCTCTTACCCTTGCCCTCAGCTTTCCCTTCTCCAACATCATCACCCTCTTCCTCCCCACTGGATCACCCCCCTTAGCTTACACATATGCTCAGCTGTCTCCTTGGCTCCGCAGCCTTCCCTAGGCCCTGCTCGCATCACGCCAAGCCAGTGGAAAGGGTCACCTGCACACGCCGCCTCTGCTTCCCTCTCCTTACCCCTTCACCCTCTGCTCTGACCCATCCAGGACCCATCTGCCTCTGCCACGTTGCCTGAGCCAATGAGCACTTTGTTGTCTTCCCCTTGACTCTGGGCTGCTTTGGATACTTCATCCAACAGTCATTTTGATTTTCCCCTTACCTCACACGAAGCCCTTCTTCAGCTTTCTTTTCTATTTCTTAACATTTTAAAAATTGAAGTATAGTTGATTTACAGTGTTTCAGATATACAGCAAAGTGATTCAGTTCTCTATATAAATATATCTATCTATGTATGTGCTGTGCTTAGTCACTCAGTTGTGTCCAACTCTTTGGGACCCCGTGGACTGTAGTCTGCCAGGCTCCTCTGTCCATGGGGATCCTCCAGGCAATATATATATGTGTGTATATATATATATATATGACAGGATTATTTGCTGTATGTCTGAAACATTGTAAAGAGGATATATCATATATCCATCTATATAGATAGATATAGACTTTTTCAGATTTTTTTCTATTATAGGTCATTATAAGATATTGAATATGGTTCCCTGTGTTATAGGGTAGGTTCTTGTTGTTTATCTATTTTATGTACGGTAGTGTATATGCTAATTCAAAATTTCTAACTTATCCCTCCTCCCCCTCTGGTAACCATAAGCTTGTTTTCTATGCCTGCGAGTTTACTTCTGTTTTGTAAATAAGTTAGTTATGTCTTTTTTTGTTTGTTTGTTTGTTTCCACATATGAAAGTGAAAGTCACTCAGTCATGCCCAACTCTTTGCAACTCTGTAGTCCATGGAATTCTCCAGGCCAGAATACTGGAATGGGTAGCCTTTCCCTTCTCCAGGGGATCTTCCCAACCCAGGGATTGAACCCAGGTCTCTTGAATTGCAGGCGGATTCTTTACCAGCGGAGCCACGAGGGAAGCCCCACATGTAAGTGGCATCATGTGATATTCGACTCTGACTTACTTCACTCAGTACGGTGATCTCTAGGCCCACACATGTTGCTGCAAATGGCATTATTTTGTTCTTTTTTTTTTATGGCCCTCCTTAGGTTTCTTCACTGGATTATTCCTTCAATCAAACTTTAAAATGTTATTCCTCAGTACTGTTCCTTATTTTTTATTTTAAAACATGTTTTGGCCTAGAATTTCTCCACAGGTGATGTCACCCATTTCCAATGGCTTTGAGTATTTCCTGTATGCTGATAAATTCCAAATTTATATCTTTGGCTCCGATTCAAATATTTACCTCTCTATTTGAGGTCTCTCCTTTCTGAGGACTCATGATTCCTCTGGCAAACACTCTTCCTTGCTGCAATAAATAGACAAATCTAACCTCGACTGGCTACTCATATGTTCCTAGAGGCCTTTGGTTATTAGGCTTCAACAAGAAGGAAGCACCAAGGAGTTAAGTCTACTTGTGATTATACAGCTGGTAAGAGGCAGAGCTGAACTTCAATCCCAAAGAAATCTCATCTCAGGGTCTGTGTCCTTTACCCCCACATACACTTCCCTTCTTTCATGAAGGCAGATGTAACCTTGCAGTTGCTTGTAGCCTGGGCATAAAGTCCACCCCCGTCACTTACTTAACTTTCCTTGGCCTCAGTATCTTCACCTACTGCTAAGTCACTTCAGTCGTGTCCGACTCTGTGCGACCACATAGACAGCAGCCTACCAGGCTTCCCCGTCCCTGGGATTCTCCAGGTAAGAACACTGGAGTGGGTTGCCATTTCCTTCTCCAATGCAAGAAAGTGAAAAGTGACAGTGAAGTCACTCAGTCGTGTCTGACCCTCAGCGACCCCATGGACTACAGCCTTCCAGGCTCCTCCGTCCATGGGATTCTCCAGGCAAGAGTACTGGAGTGGGGTGCCATTGATATAATGAGAATATTTGGTAACCACCTCACTGGGTAAAGAGGATTAAATGGGTTTGTGCAAGGAAAGTACTTAGAACAGTTGTTGTTTAGTTGCTAAGTTGTGTCTGACTCTTTTGAGACCCCCGTGGACTGCAGCCCACCAGGCTTCTCTGTTCATGAGATTTCCCAGAGAAGAATACTGGAGTGGGTAGACATTTCCTTCTCCAGGAGAGATTGAACCCTTGTCTCTTGCATTGGCAGGTGGGTTCTTTACGAGCGAAGCCCACTAGAACAGTGCCTGGCACCAAATTCGGCAGTACAAATGCCCCCCAAAGATCCGTTCGCTTTATTGGAAAATAACCTCTACTTCTTTTTACTTTATAGTAGTTTAGGTTTGTGGTAGTAATTTTAAAATCTAAGATATTTTGTTGTCTGTTCAGGGAAGTTTCTTAAGACTGTACTTTCCTATGATTTCTGGCTTATCTCGGCTTTCATCGACCTCGGGATAACAGAATGAGGTCATGCTCAAAACTGTATGCCCAGCACCCAGAAAGGGCCTGGGTGTTTCCTTTGGTTGCTCTCAGGCCAAAGGAGGCGTTCTGGGAGATGAAGGTAATTCTGATGGCTTTTTTAGACACTGATTCCTGGGACACTGTGTCATCAACTTCTCAATGGGACATTAGGGTGTATGTCCGGGGTAGGGAGGTGATGCTACTAAAAGATACATCTCTATAAATGTGTGATAAGATTCAGTGGGAGAATTTTACTTACCTGTTTGAAATAACCACAAAAATTATCCTCTAACAGTTTAGAGCACTGTTTAAAAGCAAAGCCCCTAGAATCATGGATGGCCTTCATTAAACTTGACATTATGGGTATTTGTACATCCACTTCCTTCTGCCTGCTATTTTTTAAAAACTGCATGTCACTTCATCTTTGCCAATGAAAAAAAGATGTTACTAAAATAGCTCATTAGCTAGAACATAGTCAAAACACAGAACTTGAGAAATGTGATGCAAAGAAATGCAAAATATTACCATCGACCAATTCAGTGTCACTGGAGGGAGCAGATTTTGCAATCATTGATCTGAGTAGAACTTTTTCAAACCAAATGATCTCTCAGAAGGGCAGAGGGGTCTGGGGGAATCACAAGACAGTGTGGAGGGTTGGATAATATCTTCTTCTGAGAGTCCTAATCCCCAAAATCTGTGTATAGGCCACCTTATTTGGCAAAAGGGACTTTGCAGACGTCAGTTAATGAATGATCTTGAATTGGAGGGACTACCATGGATTATGGATTATCTAGGGGAGCCTGATCATTATAAGGATTCTTATATCTTTATTAATATAAGGATGCAAATAGGAACAACCACTCTTATAAAAGTGATTCTGGAGGACTCAAGAGAGAAAGCACTGCAGTGACAGAAGCAGGACAGAGAGAAAGAGATCTGCAGATGCTATGCCAGTGGCCTTGGATGTGGAGTGGAGTGGCGGGGAGAACCTGAAAAGAACAAAGAAACGGTTTCCCTTGGAGCCTCCTGAAGGAATCAGCCTGCCAACTGAAGCTCAGAAAGGCTGGTTTTGGACTTCTGGTCTCCAGAACTGTAGGAAAGCAAGTTTGTGTCATCTTAAATCACTGTGTTTGTGGTAATCTATTACAGGAAATCTAATACAGGGAATGTGGCTTTTCTAGGGGTTCCCGGGCATTCAACTAATCCCCAAGGATGTCAGGGATTTCCTGCCCTGTCCAGTTTCCAAAAGGAAACCAGTTCTCAACAAAGGTCCTTTTTCCTAGAATATAAAATCCAGTCTTCACATCCCAGGCACAAAGCTGAGGTGACTGGTCAGCTAAGTGTTAGGCACTCAATCATATCCAACTCTTTGCAATCCCATGGACTGACTGGATGTAGCCCGTCAGGCTCCACTGTCCACGGGATTCTCCAGGCAAGAATACTGGAGTGGGTTGCCATTTCTGTCTCCAGGGAGCTGATTTTTTCCCCCTGAGATACAGCTCATTAAACAAAATCAGAAAAGAACCACTCATATGGGGCCTCTCCTCCATCTCTTAGAAAACAGCCAACAACAGTCATAGAACCGTCACCACCTTCCAGGTGCATTCCAAGACCTCTGCGTGTTTGAACTCATTCACTCCTTACCACAGCCCATGTGACAGAGAGGAAACCAAGGCAGAAAGGAGAGCAGAGCCCAAGGTCACACAACCCGTAGGAGGCTGAGCACAGCTTGTTACCTGGCAGTCCAGCCCCAGGGCCCACGTCCTAACCCTCTACTTAGACGTGTGGCCAATACCTTCTTGAGCTCAAGGTCATTCCACACCCTGTGTTTCCCCTCTCCTAACTCCCTTCAGGCAGCCCGATTAACAAAATGTAGTAACTTTTTTAACCTACATCTCTCCCTGTGGTTCCCAGAGGTGCCTGGGAAAGACGACCTCCTATACGAACGTAAGTTTGGGGTTTGGTGCCCTTAACCCCCACCTGCCTCCATCCTAACTGCTTCCGCACAGGCAGAGGCCAGGAGAGGGTCCGGACGCCCAGCTCGGCTTCTCTCAAGCTGTGCAGCCTTGAACAAAGAGCGTAACTTCCTGAAACTCCAGTTTCCTTCACTGCATAATGGGAGTGGGTGGGCTTTCCCAGGTCGTTAAGGAGTCAGAGCTATGGCACATTGTGTGAGCAACGGAGCACCCAGCAGACTGTAAGAGCAAAGAAGTACTTCCGCCTTCTTCACTCAAAAAACAGGCACTTTCCCAGCAATCCAGGCTCCATCTGAATATTCTGTTACTTCAAAATCAACTGGGGTCCCTGACCACCAAGAGTCCCGGGCATCCAGCCTTCGGAGCCCAGAGCTTCCTGCCAGACGCTGGACCCAAAACGCCCTGGGGTCACCCTACTCGGGGCCACGGGTTAGCAGAGGGTAGGGGGCCTATCCTAGGACAGTTCACAAAAGCCAAACACCTTTCTGTACATAGAAGCAGGGGGGCTTCCTTGGTGGTCCAGTGCTTAAGAATCTGCCTTGCAATGCAGGGGAAACCGGTTCGATCTCTGGTCCAGGAACATAACACAGGCTGCGGAGGAAATAAGCCAGTACCCCACAATTCCTGAAGCCCAACTGCAGGTCAAGTTATCTTCTTACTCCCTTGACCCAAGTGAGATAAAATTTTGCCTGGTGACAAAAGCTGGGAATGTCACCTCCCTACATTTCTAGCTGAGCCTTGGCTAATGCCATGGATTTTCAGCAAAGAGGGGTGGCTTATTTGCACCCTGGGAAGGGCAGAAAGGACACATCCACCTCTAACATGACAGCGTCCTCCCCTGGCTTCAGATGACAAAGCTCTGAAGCAGCGTGTGACACGGCAAAGCTGTCACTGCCTCGATTCTGCCAGCACCCTGCCCTGTACCCTATCCTTTTTCTATCTGGTGGAATTCTTTCTTGTTTGTTTCTTTTAGGTGAGGTGAAATTCACATAATGTACAAATTAACCATTGTCAAGTGAACAACTCAGTAACATTGAGCACATTCACAACCGTATGCAACCACCACTTCTAAATATTTTCATCAACCCCAAAGACAAACCCGTGTACATTAAGCAAGCAGTCACCCTGCATTTCTCCTTCCCTCCAGTCCCTGGCAAGCAACCATCTGCCTTCTGTCTCTCTTGATTTACCTCTTCTGGATATTTTATATAAATGGAATCATATGCACGATATGTGACCCTGTATGTCTGGCTGCTTTCAACTAGCACCATGTTTTATCCATGTTGTAGCATGTACTTGATTCCTTTTCATGGCTGAATAATATTCCACCGTGTGTGTACTACATGTTGTTTACCCGCTTATCAGTTGATGGACATTTGAGTTGTTGCCATTCTTTGGCTATTGTGATGCCACTGTGAACATGTATACATATATATCTGTTTGAGTATCTATTTTCAGTTCTTTTTTGGGTATACACCTAGGAGTGGAATTCCTGGGACTACTATTACATATGGTGCATGTGTGTGAGCATGAGTGCATGGGTGCTCAGTTGTGTGCAATTCTTTGTAACTCCACGGACTTGTAGCCTGCCAGCCTCCTCTGTCCATAGAATTTTCCAGGCAAGAATACTGGAGCAGATTGCCATTTCCTCCTCCAGGGCATCTTCCTGCCCCAAGGATCAAACCCAAGTCTCCTTCATCTCTCGCATTGGCAGGCAGATTCTTTAGCACTGTGCCAGCAATATATATATTCCTTTTCGGATTGTTTTTCATTATAGGTCATTACAAGATATTGACTATAGTTCCCTGTGCTATATACAGTAGGTCCTTGTTGTGTATTTATACACTAGCCATATGTTAGTTCTGTGTTTACTTTTTTGAGGAAATGCTAAATTGGTTTTCACAGCAGCTGCCCCATTTTACATTTCCACCAGCAACTCACAAGAATTCTAACTTTCTACATCCTCGCCAACACTTGCTATTTGCTGTTTGTTTATTTTCTAATAATAATCATGCTAGTCAACGTGAACTAGTACCTCATCATTAACCTGTGAAACCCTGACTCATCCTTCTGTACCCATTTTCCATATCACCATTGATCTGAAAAACTTGACTTTACAACCTTGTTCCTGAAGATAAAATGCCCAGGCTCTTTCCATGTAGCTCCAGGGCAGTGACTCATAAGCCAGCGTCTCCCCAGGAAGACTCCACTAGGGCACGACTACATCATACCCATTTTAGATCTCTAGTGCTCAGCGCAACGTCTGGCACATTGTTAGAACTCCCAAGGCATCTTCAGCTTAGCCAGCCTCTGAGCTGGGATTCACACATTTATCAGTTCACCAACTGAGGCAAACAATGACTTTTTTGGTGCTCAACTAGGGAAAAAAAAGGAAAAAGGATAATTCATCCTCGCATGACTCTAAGCTTGAAAGTCCCAATTTTATACTTTTTACTAATATACATTTATTAATATACTTTACCACTGCCTACTTGTTTACTGGTCCCAGAGCTGCTGACGCACCTTTAAAGAAGATGACAAAGCTCAGATGCTAGGTGTGGAGACTGGTCAGTTTCCGATATGATAAGAGATTGCTGGAGGACACAGATAACTGGAGGGACAAAAATGAGGTGGAGCTCCTGCCCTTTGGCCAAGACAGAGTGAGCTCCTGTTGCCTTGTCCAGCCCCAAGGGCCTGAGGCAGCAGGAGCTTTAAGGGTTTCCAGGCAGAAGAACTTGGGAACTGCTTTGGGGTTTTGATCTCTGAGAAAGAAACTGCCCTTGTATCCCATATTCATATTCTCTCTCTCTTTCCTCCTCCCCACCCCCACCCCCAGGCAAGGGACAGTATGTTTGCAGGGAAACACTGGAAGAAAAGTAGATTCAATGTGTGAATACTTAGGGACTGTTGCGCTCCCGGGCGCTGGAAATCACCTTGAGAATATTTAGGGGAATAACGCCAACAGTTCTCAGCTAGTGGGATGTCCTTGAGAGGATGTTGAGGGAAAACAGATAAACTGGGTTGTAACTCCCTGCTTTCCAACTGGGCCATCTTTTACAAGTCACAGAAACACGCTAATTCCTCAGTGTTTCCGTCTGTAAAATAGGGACACTGATTCCTGTCCTCCGACTACACAGGAGAGTGGCAAGACCAGAATCACCTGGTGATCGACCCTTGGGAATGTTATTTACCCGCCAGCATGGGGGAAGCAGGGGAGCTGTGAGCAGGGAAACCTCTCGTTTAGTTACGATCCCTCTCCGCAGTCACTTTCGCCCCACTGCCCAGTTCAAGGAGCCGTTTCGGGGCTCCAGGAGAGAACGGCGGGGGCGGGCGCGGGAGCAGGGCAGGGCAGAGAGGCTGAGAGCGTCAGGCTGCAGGGATCCGACTCCAGCTCTCTGGCAGACGTGCACTGGGGGCGGTTGAATGCCTACCTTGCCGTACTTCTTCAGCTTCTTCCGGTACCTTTTCTTGGGCTTCTCGCTTGGCACCTGCTCCTCCAGCGGCTCGTAGCGCTCCGGGAGGACGGCGAGGTGCACCCTCCGCGCGCCCCGGGACTCCGGGCGCCGGGCGCTCGCCTCGCTCTCCGCCGCCTCCGCCCCGCTCTCCAGCTGCTCCAGGATAGCGGCTGCCTCCTCGTCCCCCTCCGTCCGCCCTCGCCCCCGGGCCAGGGGCCCGCAGCGCGGGAGGCTGCTCGCCGCCTTGCTTCGGAGCCTGGCTCCCACCGTCATGATGCCGCGGGCCCTCCGGCTGAGGTCGGGGCGTACAGACACCAACCTTTGCTCCCAGCCCGCACCTCCAGCCGCGCCGCCCACCCCTGCCCAGCCTGACCCGGCCCAGCCCAGCCCAGCCCAGGCCAACCCGGACGGGGCGGGAGGACTTGGCGTCGCAGCGCCCCCTGGCCGTGGGGCCTGGGATGGCGGTGGCTCCACCGGGCCTGGCCTTCGGCTGGTCGGCCCAGCGGCCAGGATCCCAGCCACTGGGTGAGGGATATCTCGAAAGGTCAATGGACAATTAACATGCAAAGCACGTTCAACTGCACTTACAACGAAAGACGTGAACCCCAACTAGTGAGACTTCCTTTGCCCAGGTGCAGACTGGCAGAGATGATGATGATGGTGATGATGGAAAAGATGATAGCAATAAAGATCGTGGGTTTCCCTGGTGGCTCAGACGGTAGAGTCCGCCTGCAATGCAGGAAGGAACCCGCCTGGGTTCGATCCCTGGGTCGGGAAGATCCCCTGGAGAAGGAAATGCACTCCAGTATTCCTGCGTGGGAAATCCCACGGACAGAGGAGCCTGGCGAGCTATAGTCCATGGTGTTGCAAAGAGTCCCACACGACTGAGCGATATTCAGTGCTGGTGAGGATATGGTGAAATGATGGTTATAATACAGTATTCAATGGAATGCAACCTAGAGATAGGCTATTGGAAAGGCAATCAGAAAATATTTATTGAGTTCTGAAAAACATTTGTAACTTTTCAGGTGCCTATGCTAAGGAAACATTCAGAAACACAAAGCAGTGCATGGATGGTGTTCATCACAGTCTGACTCCAGTGAAAAAGGGAGGCAAACCAACAGGGCTGGAAAAGTTAATTCTGGTGCAAGCATATGACATCATATAGGAAAAGGAGTCTGTCAAGGCTGTATATTGTCACCCTGCTTATTTAACTTATATGCAGAGTACATCATGAGAAATGCTGGACTGGAAGAAACACAAGCTGGAATCAAGATTGCCGGGAGAAATATCAATAACCTCAGATATGCAGATGACACCACCCTTATGGCAGAAAGTGAAGAGGAACTAAAAAGCCTCTTGATGAAAGTGAAAAAGGAGAGTAAAAAAGTTGGCTTAAAGCTCAACATTCAGAAAACGAAGATCATGGCATCTGGTCCCATCACTTCTTGGGAAACAGATGAGGAAACAGTGGAAACAGTGTCAGACTTTATTTTGGGGGGCTCCAAAATTACTGCAGATGATGATTGCAGTCATGAAATTAAAAGACGCTTACTCCTTGGAAGAAAAGTTATGACCAACCTAGATAGCATATTGAAAAGCAGAGACATTACTTTGCCGACTAAGGTCCGTCTAGTCAAGGCTATGGTTTTTCCAGTGGTCATGTATGGATGCTGTCTCTTATACACATCTGAATAACGCCAACAGTTCTCAGCTAGTGGGATGTCCTTGAGAGGATGTTGAGGGAAAACAGATAAACTGGGTTGTAACTCCCTGCTTTCCAACTGGGCCATCTTTTACAAGTCACAGAAACACGCTAATTCCTCAGTGTTTCCGTCTGTAAAATAGGGACACTGATTCCTGTCCTCCGACTACACAGGAGAGTGGCAAGACCAGAATCACCTGGTGATCGACCCTTGGGAATGTTATTTACCCGCCAGCATGGGGGAAGCAGGGGAGCTGTGAGCAGGGAAACCTCTCGTTTAGTTACGATCCCTCTCCGCAGTCACTTTCGCCCCACTGCCCAGTTCAAGGAGCCGTTTCGGGGCTCCAGGAGAGAACGGCGGGGGCGGGCGCGGGAGCAGGGCAGGGCAGAGAGGCTGAGAGCGTCAGGCTGCAGGGATCCGACTCCAGCTCTCTGGCAGACGTGCACTGGGGGCGGTTGAATGCCTACCTTGCCGTACTTCTTCAGCTTCTTCCGGTACCTTTTCTTGGGCTTCTCGCTTGGCACCTGCTCCTCCAGCGGCTCGTAGCGCTCCGGGAGGACGGCGAGGTGCACCCTCCGCGCGCCCCGGGACTCCGGGCGCCGGGCGCTCGCCTCGCTCTCCGCCGCCTCCGCCCCGCTCTCCAGCTGCTCCAGGATAGCGGCTGCCTCCTCGTCCCCCTCCGTCCGCCCTCGCCCCCGGGCCAGGGGCCCGCAGCGCGGGAGGCTGCTCGCCGCCTTGCTTCGGAGCCTGGCTCCCACCGTCATGATGCCGCGGGCCCTCCGGCTGAGGTCGGGGCGTACAGACACCAACCTTTGCTCCCAGCCCGCACCTCCAGCCGCGCCGCCCACCCCTGCCCAGCCTGACCCGGCCCAGCCCAGCCCAGCCCAGGCCAACCCGGACGGGGCGGGAGGACTTGGCGTCGCAGCGCCCCCTGGCCGTGGGGCCTGGGATGGCGGTGGCTCCACCGGGCCTGGCCTTCGGCTGGTCGGCCCAGCGGCCAGGATCCCAGCCACTGGGTGAGGGATATCTCGAAAGGTCAATGGACAATTAACATGCAAAGCACGTTCAACTGCACTTACAACGAAAGACGTGAACCCCAACTAGTGAGACTTCCTTTGCCCAGGTGCAGACTGGCAGAGATGATGATGATGGTGATGATGGAAAAGATGATAGCAATAAAGATCGTGGGTTTCCCTGGTGGCTCAGACGGTAGAGTCCGCCTGCAATGCAGGAAGGAACCCGCCTGGGTTCGATCCCTGGGTCGGGAAGATCCCCTGGAGAAGGAAATGCACTCCAGTATTCCTGCGTGGGAAATCCCACGGACAGAGGAGCCTGGCGAGCTATAGTCCATGGTGTTGCAAAGAGTCCCACACGACTGAGCGATATTCAGTGCTGGTGAGGATATGGTGAAATGATGGTTATAATACAGTATTCAATGGAATGCAACCTAGAGATAGGCTATTGGAAAGGCAATCAGAAAATATTTATTGAGTTCTGAAAAACATTTGTAACTTTTCAGGTGCCTATGCTAAGGAAACATTCAGAAACACAAAGCAGTGCATGGATGGTGTTCATCACAGTCTGACTCCAGTGAAAAAGGGAGGCAAACCAACAGGGCTGGAAAAGTTAATTCTGGTGCAAGCATATGACATCATATAGGAAAAGGAGTCTGTCAAGGCTGTATATTGTCACCCTGCTTATTTAACTTATATGCAGAGTACATCATGAGAAATGCTGGACTGGAAGAAACACAAGCTGGAATCAAGATTGCCGGGAGAAATATCAATAACCTCAGATATGCAGATGACACCACCCTTATGGCAGAAAGTGAAGAGGAACNTAGTTCTAACTGTTGCTTCTTGACCCACATACTGATTTCTCAGGAGGCAGATAAGGTGGTCTGGTATTCCCATATCTTTAAGTATTATCCACAGTTTGTTGGGATCCACACACTCTAAGGCTTTGGTGTAGTCAATAAAGTAGAAGTAGATGTCTTTCTGGAACTCTCTTCCTTTTTCTATGATCCAATGGATGTTGGCAATTTGATCTCTGGTTCCTCTGCCTTTTCTAAATCCAATTTGCACATCTGGAAGTTCTCAGTTCACATACTGTTGAAGCCAGCTTGGAGAATTTGGAGCATTCCTTTGCTAGCCAGTGAGACGAGTGCATTGTGTGTTAGTCTGAACATTCTTTGGGATTGCAATGAAAACTGACCTTTTCCAGTCCTGTGGCCACTGCTGAGTGTTCCAAATTTGCTGGAATATTGAGTGAAGCTCTTTCACAACATCATCTTTTTGGATTTGAAATAGCTCAACTGGAATCCCATCACTTCCACTAGTTTTGTTCATAATGATGCTTCCTCAGGCCCATGTGGCATTGCCATCGAGGATGTCTGGCAGTAGGTGAGTGATCACACCATCATGGTTATCTGGGGCATTGAGGCCATTTTTGTATAGTTCTTCTGTGTATTCTTGTCACCTCTTCTTATTATCTTCTGCTTCTTTTAGGTCCATACCATCTCTGTCCTTTATTGTGCCCTTAACTTTCAAATAGGAAAAGGAGTACGTCAAGGCTGTATATTGTCACCCTGCTTATTTAACTTATATGCAGANTAAAATGAAAAATGCTTAAGCTATCTCAGAGTCTTAAAAACAATTGTTTATTTGAATTAACTTGCCTAAGGTAGTTACAGATATTTAATTGAAAATAAAGTTTCCATATGTAGACCTATAAAGGTTTTATATCTTTTGTTTTGCAATAAATATATGAATTTGGAAAGAAAGAGGGGCTTCCCTGGTGGCTCAGACAGTAAAGAATCTACCTGTAACAAAGGAGACCTGGGTTTGATCCCTGGGTGGGGAAGATCCCCTGGAGGAGGAAATGGCTACCCACTCCAGTATTCTTACCTGGGAAATCCCACAGACAGAGGAGCCTGGTGGGCTGCAGTTCATGGGGTCGCAAAGAGTCAGACACGATTGAGCACCTGAACAGCAACAATAACACTTCTGATTAGCCCAAACCTCAAACTTCTGGGTCACCAGCGTCAAGAGGCCAAGGTGTTTGATCTTATAGGCACTGGGGCTGGAAGGGAACTGGCGCACAGCGTCAGCATTTGTTCACCCCTGGCTTCAACTCCAGCAGGGCTCTGGCATCCACCATGGTTGGAAAGTTCGAGAAGCCCACGAGCTTCCCAGTGCAGCCCCTTTGCTGCTTTCTCAGCACAATTCTGGGGATAAGGGAACCATCGCAGGGCCAAGTGATTTGTTTATTTTCTATTTGGGGCATTTCCAGATTCCAGTCTAGCTTGCCAGCCCCACGTAACTAAAAGCTTGGCTCTTTCCTCCTCACCCGCAGGCATCGCCTCTCAGTGCCAAGCAGGCCCCCTTCTGTGGTCCCCACACACAGCTCAGCGACTTGCCCAGAAAATGCGGGCTGCACGCCTGCCTGCCCGTCCGTGAGAGCTTGTCACACTCTGGAATTCCATTCACCAAGACTCCCCAGTATCCACCACCAGTGCGTCATTCTACATCAGAATTCACCTGTGGACAAAGCCTTAAAGTAGAATATGTAATAGTCAAAATCATCCTTCAACACTGTAATAAAATTGTATCGTATTTGGTTGGATTTATTCAAAAGCCACTGATGACTGAGAAAACCCCCAACCTATTTGCACTGAATATTGATAACAGAAAAATGTATGTGTAGAGAAAAAAGTCAGAATTATGACGTTATGAGTTAAAAGAATATTTCTGACCAAATCCGAAAAACCTGCACTGATATGCATTCTCCTTTGCCAACAGTGCATCATTCAAATAGTTATATATATAAATATAATATGCATAGTAAAAATATCTGTATATACATTCTAATATAATAATAACACCATTTTTCCTGGATGTGTGTTAAAATACCTTAATAATTGGTACTATATTTAGAAAATGGCAACACAGAAAACTATTTTGGCTTGTATATAGTAAAACCAAATAATTATTTAGTATGATGTAATAATACTTAGCACGAATGATGTATTACTTAGAAAGGAGAAAGAGGGAAGAAACATGAAATTGGTAGGGGTAGGGAGCAGAGAAGATTGTTAAAAAACTCTCATATTAGGATAGAACTTAGTACAATGAAAATTTAATTAGAGACATGAAACTGTAGATTCTAAACATATTAAGAGAAATTGAATAGGATGGATTTGTCATCATGGGCTTGTCTGGGTTTGTCCAGAATGCACATATATAAATTTTACACCTATAGCGNAATTTAATTAGAGACATGAAACTGTAGATTCTAAACATATTAAGAGAAATTGAATAGGATGGATTTGTCATCATGGGCTTGTCTGGGTTTGTCCAGAATGCACATATATAAATTTTACACCTATAGCGATGCCTAGTCATTGTAGGTGAGCCATAAAACAACTAAATGAAATTCTTGGTCAATACTCAGAACACTGAAATATTACAGTTATTTCTATTTATTTTAATGATATGAAGTTATAAAACTGACTTACTCTTTGCCTGTGGCTGAATATAGCCCAAAGTAAAAAGCAAGAACTAAAATATTAAGAACTCAGAAATGTCAAATGCTGACCCTTTCAAACTGAAAATGAATGGAAACTTTTGGACAGAACTTCGCTAAGCCACAGAATGAGGAATTATTTCAGAGTTCTCTAAACCAAAGTAATTTTACTCTATAACCTCTGGTGCACTCTAAGTACAAAACAAATACAAATTTTACTTTCATTTAGCAATTTAATAATTACTATTCATACTGTATCGGTATTTGGGATCTTTTTCCTTTTATTGGCAAGTAAAATAAATTAGTAATTCTGTCAGCTTCGTTATAAATCAAGAGCTTCACAGTGACAATTATATGTCATTTATGATAAAAGAAAAGACGATATAATTTTAGTTTAAATATAGAATTAAGAATTTAAATACTATGGTTATGAAGTAATATAAGGACTAAACTAAAAATGCCTATGAATGTATTACACACGTGTGTGTACAGAGAGATAGATTGGGAGGTGGACATTTTTTTCCATCTCTGTCTACTGAAATGGCCTATAGGTCATATCATCCTAGTAGCATAAAATCAGATAAGCACCTTTCGTGCTAATAGTTTGGTCTCATATCAATTTCCATGGAAAGGTAACGGGGTTTAGGAAAAATTGGCTGATTGCATGCCTGGGATGAGGAAGGTGTAAGATGGCCTTGGGATATCTGGTTACTAGAAAACAAAGACACATTTAAAAATTGTGCATTTTGGCTGGTGGCTCTGTGGATGAGAACCTGCCTGCTAGTGCAGGAGACACGGGTTCATTCCCTGATCCAGGAAGATCCCATATGCCACAGGCCTGTGCTCCACGATAAGAGAAGCCACAGCAATGAGAGGCCTGCACAGCGCAACTCGAGTGGGCCCCACTTGCTGCGAGTAAAGACCGTGAAACAACAAAGACCCAGTACAGCCAGTATTAAATAAATAGTATTTTTTAAATTGTGCATTTTAGGTTACACGGGCTCGGAGGCTACACAGCCAGACTGCTTTTTAACCTCAACATGCACACACACACACAAAACTAATGACCACAAATAATTGAAACCAATTGAGTCAATCAAAAACCACTGGTTCATCACAGTAGTCTAAGAGGACAAATATGTGCAGTATAAAAGAATGTAGTTATAAAAGATATGGGTTTTTAAAAAATGTTATTTTAATATTCCTAGGGTTTGACCCTGTTAGACTCACAAAATGTGAAAAGAATGAAGAATTCTATCAAGTTCCAGAAAATTTATGAAAGCATTAAAATTCGATATGAGAGATCCAATGGAATGAAACTGAGGTGTCTTTGTAGCCAGATTAAACAACCTGAGTGGAATCAAAGGGCAAAGTTCAACTGAAACAGCAAGGGACTTTAACCTCAAATCCATAAGAAGGCAGAAGAAATAAATATGCTCTTCGTTAAATCTAGAGAATGCGGGCCACGAGAACAAGCACTTTTCAGGGGCAATCGGGTATCTGTTGTGCAGGCAGGTCCCTAGGATTCCAACCATTGTGGGCTGTAGGGCACAAGCACTGCATCCCAGACAGGGGGTTTCTCTGCCCTCTAGTGGTTCCCTCTGGTAATAACTGGAAAGTGAAAATGAAAGTCGTATCCGACTCTGCGACCCCATGGATTGTATCAGTTCAGTTCAGTCGCTCAGTCTAGTCCATGGAATTCCCCAGGCCAGAATACCGGAATGGGTAGTCTTTCCCTTCTCCAGGGGATTCCCAGCACAGGAATAGAATCCAAGTCTCCTGCATTGCAGGTGGATTCTTTTTACCAGCTGAGCCACAAGGGAAGCCCAGTACTGGAGTGGGTAGCTTATCCCTTCTCCAGTGGATCTTCCCAACCCAGGAATCGAACCAGGGTCTCCCGCATTGCAGGCAGATTCTTTACCAGCTGAGCTGTGAGAGAAGCCCACATAACTGGAACTAACAAGAATTTCAGTATGTCAACATTTTTAATGAAATGGTCTGGCATTTCTGTGCGGTGGGCTGGGAATATCCATTCAATATGGGGGCAGGGGTTATATCACCCTGACCTAAATCTTTGACTGACAAATGCATTATCACTCCATTGCAGCGCAATAGAACAAACTTCTAAAGTTGGTTCCACAAGAGGAACATAAAGGCGGACTATAGTCCATGGGGTCACAATTGGACACGACGGAGTGACTAACTTTATTTGGGTTTCCTTGCTGGCTCAGATGGTAAAGAAACCGTCTGCAAAGCCGGAGACCTTGGTTTGATCCCTGGGTGGAGAATATCCCCTGGAGAAGAGAATGGCTACCCACTCCAGTGTTCTTGCCTGGAGAATTCCATGGACAGGGGAGCCTGGTAGGCTACAGTCCAAAAGAGTAGGACACAACTGGAGCGACTAACACTTTCACTGTTTTCAACTTTGTTGGTGAAGAATTTAGAAAGCACCGGCAAAACAGCAAGCTGGGACTCTAGAGCCCAGCGTGCTAAACCTTCCTGGACCAGGTTGGATGAAACCGCCTACAACAACATTTTTGATTTCTGTTTCCTCATCAGAGAAATGAGGGTGTGAATGAAATGATCTCTCAGTCCACATCTGTCCATGATATTCTGGGAATACAATGTTTACAAGAGTTTTAAAATCTGAACCAATTTCTCAGTCTGGATTTCTTTTTTAATAATTGCAAGAAAATAAACGTTTATTAAATCTCTGGATTGGAGATGTTTTTATGGTTAAGTGATGAAAGAAATCGTAAAGGATAGGCTAGTAATTCAGAAGAGAGCAGAAGGAAAGTAAAAGGGAAGCAGCAGGCTGAGAACTACTGGCAACAAATAAGAAAAATAATGAGAGCAAACTTTCATTGTGTCTAACATTTATTAGGGTTTTACAAAGAGCCAGGCATATCCTAAGAGCTCTGTATGGAAAGTGAATTTTCAGTCACTGGATCATCAGGGAAGTACTGGGGGAATGCCTTTTTAAAATAAAATTTTAATTGAAGGATAATTGCTTTACAGAATTTTGTGGTTTTCTGTCATACATAAACAAGAATTGGTGCTGTCTTTTTAAACAGAGAACAGAAACCATTTAGATGCTAGTAAATTTGAAATGCCATTAGGGAAGAATCTCCAGCATCATGTTTTCTAGCACTTGCCAGGTATTCTTGCCACAAATCAGTGCACTTAAAGAGGGGAGAAAAGGTGATTTTAAGATGCAAAGTTACCTGAAAGTATACAAAATTGGAATTACCTGTCTTGAAAGGGAAACAGTGGAAGATGCCGGCTAAATGAAGCCAATGCCATTAAATTATATATGCGACTTTAGAAAACGATAGTAGTTAAGAACATGTAAGGCTACAGTGAAGACATGACTCGTGTGAGCTAGGTTTATTTCTGCCCTTTTTGTTGTTGCTGCTCTTCTTTTTGCTTAATTGTGGTAAGATATGCATATACACGGAGAAGGCAATGGCACCCCACTCCAGTACTCTTGCCTGGGAAATCCCATGGATGGAGGAGCTTGCTAGGCTGCAGTACACGGGGTCGGGAAGAGTCGGACATGACTGAGCGGCTTCACTTTCACTTTTCACTTTCATGCACTGGAGGAGGAAATGGCAACCCACTCCAGTATTCTTGCCTGGAGAATCCCAGGGACAGGGGAGCCTGGTGGACTGCCGTCTATGGGGTCGCACAGAGTCGGACACGACTGACGTGACTTAGCAGTAGCAGCAGCGTGCATATATGACTGACCATCTCAATCATTTTAAGTCTTGAGTTCAATGTTGTTGAGTATATTCACATTGTTGTGCAACCCAATCTCCAGAATTACTTACAGAAGTGAACTTTATACCTATTAAGCAACTCTCCACTTCCCCTTTCCCCAGCCCCTGGCAATCACAATTTCATTTTCTGTCCCTATGAAATTGACAGTGAGCTACATCACATAAGTGGAATCAAGCAGTATTTGTCTTTTTGTGACTGGCTTATTTCACTTTAGAGCATACTGCCTGTGTTTTCTTCTGGGAGTTTTATGGTTTCAGGTCTTAATATTTAAATCTTTAATCAATTTTGAATTTATTTTTGTATATAGTATTAAGAAAAGTAGTCCAGTTTGATTCTTTTGCATGTAGCTGTACAATTTTCCCAACATCATTTATGGACGAGGCTTTTATCCATTGGTATGTCTCCTTAGTCATAAAAATTGACCACAAATATGTGGCTTTATTTCTGGGCATTCTATTCTGTTCCATTGAGCTGAGTGTTTGTTCTTGTGGCAATACCATACTGTTTTGATTACTGTAGATCTATAATATAATTTGAAATCAGGGCACATGATACATCTAGTTTGGTTCTTTCTCAAGATTGTTTTGGCTATTTGGGGTCTTTTGTGTCCCCATACAGATTTTGGAATTATTTGTTCTAGTTACGTGAAAAATGTCGTTGGTATTTTGATAGGGATTGCACTGAATCTGTAGATTGCCTTGGATAGTATGGTCATTTTAGCAACATTAATTCTGCCAATTCATGAACACAGTACATCTTTCCATTTGTTTGAGTCATCGTCTGTTTCTTTCTGCAAGGTCTTACAGTCCTTGATGTGTAGGTCTTTACCTTCTTGCTTAATTTATTCCTATTTTATTCTTTCTGATGTAATTGTGAATGGGATAGTTTTCCTAATTTCTCTGATAGTTTGCTGTTAGTGTATAGAAATGCAAAAAATTTATGCATGTTAATTTTGTACCCTGCAACTTTACTGAATTCATTTATTAGTTAAAATCATTTTTGGTGTCATTTTTAGGATTTTATACGTATAGTATAATGCCATTTGCAAACAGTGAGAGGGGGGCTTCCTTTCTCGTTCCTGTCTTAGAGAAAAAAAGTCAGGTTTTCACTGTAAAGTATGGTGTTAACTGTGGGCTTGTCATATATCACCTTTATTGTGTTGAGGTGTTTCCCTCTGTGCACTTTCACAATTTTTACCATAAATGGAGGTTGAATTTTGTCAAAAGCGTTTTCTTCATATATTGAGCACATGAGTTTTGCTCTTCAGTTTTTTAATATAGTATATCACACTGATTGATTTGTGGATATCAAACTATTCTTGCATCCTTGGGACAAAACTCATTTCATCATGGTGTATGAGCCCTGTAATGTATTGTTGAACTCACTTTGCTAATATTTTATTGAGGATTTTTCCATCTATGTTAATCATTGATTCATGCCTGTACTTTTCTTTTTCTGTGGTGTTTTGTCTGGGCTTGGTATCAGGGTGATGCTGGCTTTATAGAATGAGTTCTGAAAATGTTCCTTCCTCTTTGGTACATTGGAATGGTTTGAGGATAGGTGTTAACTGTTCTTGAAATATTTGCTAGAATTCACCCGTGAAGCCCTCTTGTCCTGGACCTTTGTTTATTGGGAGGTATTTTTTAAAATTATTGATTCAGTTTCAACACTGGTAATTGATCTGTTCATATTTCTATTTCTTCCCGATTCAGTCTTGGGAGATGGTGTTTCTAAAAATTTATCCCTTTTTTATTCTAAGTTGTACATTTTTATTGGCATATATTTATAGTAATTTTAGGATATTTTGTGTTTCTGTAGTGTTGGTTTTAACTTCTTTTTCACTTCTGATTTTATTCAGCCAATTTTTCTTGATGAGTCTGGTGAAAGGCTTATCAATTTTGTCTTTTCAAAGAATCAGCTCTGTTTCATTCTTTCCTTTTTTTTTTAGCCTGTTTTATTTTTTGTTCTTATGATTTTTTCCTTCTACTGTCTTTGGGATTGTGTTGTTCAATGTTTTCTAGTTCTTTTAGGTGTAAGGTTCAGTTCAGTTCAGTTCCTCAGTCATGTCCGACTCTTTGCGACCCCATGAATTGCAGCATGCCAGGCCTCTCTGTCCATCACCAACTCCCAGAGTTTACTTAAACTCCTGTCCATTGAGTGGGTGGTGCCATCCAACCATCTCATCCTCTGTCATCCCCTTCTCCTCCTGCCTTCAATCCCTCCCAGCATCAGGGTCTTTTCCAATGAGTCAGTTCTTCGCATCAGGTGGCCAAAGTATTGGAGTTTCAGCTTCAGCATCAGTCCTTCCAATGGTTGGTTGAAATTTTTCTTATTCCCTGAGGTAGGCCATTAACCTCCCTCTTAGAACTGTTTTTGTTGTGCTCCATAGATTTTGGATTGTTATGTTTCCATTTCTGTCTCCAGTTATTTTTAAATTTCCTTTTTCATTTCTTCAGTGAGCCATTGATTACTTGGTAGCATTTTAGCCTCCAAGTATTTGTGTTTTTTGCTGTTTTTTTTTTTCTTGTAGTTGATTTCCAGTTTGACAGTGTTGTGGTTCAGAAAGACCACCTATGTTTTCTTCTAAAAGTTTTATCATTTCAGGCCTGAGGTTCAATCTCTTTGCTCCTCTGGAGTAGCTAGGAGTTCAGCTAATGCTTGGTTGTGATTCACAGAGCCATGGAGTGGGACTTATAGGGGGTTGGTTACACATTTAGTTGTAGATTCAGTGTATCCATGGAAGCAGCCAAGTTCAGGATCCTCCCACATCACCATAACAAGAACCAGCTTATCTATACTCTAAAATTTTGAACACCTGCTGCTTTTGTAAGAATAAAAGGCTTTACTAACAGGATAGTGTGTATGATTATTTTTATTGCTATTAAAAATTATTTTATAACTCCTGGATGGAGAAGTAACATTCAAGGGAAAAGAAACAGTTCAACAGGTGAGATTTCCAAATTGCTATAAATGTCCTTTCCAAAACTGAGCCAAGAAATAACTGAGGCACCAAGACACTACCAAAGCAGGTAAATGTTGGTCTCTATAAAAATCTTTTGAGTAATGTAGGAAGTAATTACATTAAGGAAAATGAAAGATAATTATTAGCAATTAGCATGGGTTCACTAACAAAACTTTGTACCAGATAACCTTTCCCTTCTTCCTTTCGTTGTTTTGTTCTTATTACTAATGTGTGTCTGTGTCATGGGAAGTATGTCTAAATTTAAGCTAAACATTTTAGAAAATCAAAACATGAGTAAGCGGAATAACAGATTACTCATAATTGGTTAAATGAAATACATGCATATTCACTTCTCCATGTGCTTGTGCTTCAAGCCATTCCCAGTGAAGGATGTAGCTGGGAGAGTTGAGGATGGGAAAGGAGGTGTGCTTTGGGACATGGTCTTTTTTGTGCTTTGCATCTGGCCCTGCAAATATTTAGAGCTGGCTAACTTTGTTTTTGGAGTAGCAGCAGTAGCATGACCAGTTTTGGGGGGATACCTTAGAGTAGATTCAGCACTGTGAGAGCTTTTCAATCCATGATATTGATTCTTTGACCAAGTTTTTTATTGGTTAATCTAGACATGGTAACAATTTCCTATACAAAATTTTCATTAGAGTTGAAAATTTTATATCAAGTGTGTATGGTGATATCGAATCTTAAAGTATCTCACACAGAATAAATTAGCTACTGATGGCATAAAGAGAAAACAATAAACCCAATATATCTCAGGTTCTACCTTAATAAAATTAACATTTTGAGAATCCATAGTTAACGTCAGCTGGTTTTGTTTATACGTAAGTAGACATGAGCTGGGACATTTTTATGTTTTAAAATTTTTGATTTCTCACAATAAACAGGTGTTAATTGATGGTTTTCTATTGTTTTACTTAACTATTTCTGTGACATCATCTAAGTTAAAACATGACTTACCTAGAAATGATCTGAGATTAGTCTTCCTCAGATTTTTTCAATTTCATATTTCAAAGTGAGTATCACTAAAATTTAACTTTTTTTCCTTAGAGAATTAAGATCAAGATTGAAATATCATTTCCATACATTTGGTCTATATTATCAAATGTAGTACCATCAAACCACTAAGGGTAAGCTAAGCAAGCAGCATTTAGGAAATTTTACAGACCATGTCTATTTGCAATGATTAATACAGCACTGCAGTAGTCGTCTAAGTTTCTTTTTCTTAAAGATGATGTTTCTTACATATGATATTCCATATCTGCAAATAGTTTTGGGGGATTTATTTCCAAAACATATAGTATGTGCCAAGAGCTTTGAAAAAAACTGAAACAGGCACTGGCTGTACTATAAATTTTTTTCAGATAATTCCTCATCATATACCCTTTTCTTTTACACATCTCTTGCTTTATACTCATGAACATGTACTGTTCTGTTACATATACAGAAAATGCAATGATGTTACAGACCAATGAGATGAATGAAAAAAATTAAAATTTTTAGCCATGCTGGCTTTAAAAAAATAAAAATGCAATGTAGACAAGTTCCTACATAAATGTGTGATCTAATTTTTTTAAATAGTTCAGCTAGAACATTAATATTTGCATGCAGAAAACTTTTGAATGGAGGCTAGATATTATGTTTATTACCATGTCAAGTGATTCTTGAGCTCTGTTCTGGAACATAGTTACTTAGAAATAGTTCTTCTGGATACTGCTTGCTAAACTTTGTTAAGCAGGAACAACACAGTATTTAATTTAGGGTTAACTGGTTTCCACTACTGAGGCAAAACTTCTGAGTATTCTCCCCATGACCCACGAATTACGAGGTTTTTCACTATGGCTGGTTGGAGCAGGCACTACTTCTGTATGAGGTTTGAGGCTCCTTCCAGTATTTCAGGTGGTCCTTTCATTGGTTTCATGTAGTTTCCTCCATGTGTGTGCTGATCTCTGCGCATCTCTGGAGTTTTGGTATAGCTGTCTCCCTCCAGACTTTAGCTGCCTCAGTCTCCCTGGTCTCCCAGCTCTGACTCCTTAACGAGGGTGTACACCAGGTTCCACGTGGCTTCCCCTCCATGTATCACAGCCTAGAAACTCTCTCCAGGCAGACAGCTGGGTCAGTGACAAGGTTCCTTTCACTTGTTTCCTCTTAGGGATCATTGTCCTTCATTGGCTGATATACAATGTCTTGAAAATACCCCATCAAAATGAAAATGCCATCCGAATCTGTTGTTTCATGTTTTGTCTTTGTTTTCTTGTTTTAGGTGGAAGGATAACTCTAGTACTTATCCATGTTGGATGAAAGCAGAAGTCTGCATGTGCAAACTGACAACTCGAATCATGCCAGGAAGCTCTCCCTGCATTCCACTCAGTAGCATATGCGCCCCATTCTACTCACACTGTCCTGTTCATACACCTTTACAAAGTCTTTCAAATACACCCTCCTTTCAATACTACGTTCACCATCTCTATCTAGACTATTTCATCCACACTTTACAGCTAATAGCCTCTGAAAAGATCTTCCTGGCTCTATCTAGCCTTCAATCATCCCGCAGATTTCTATTCGGTACAGATTTGTTTAACTGCTGTTTCCCCAGAACCTAGAATCTGATATATATTGGTAGTTGAAAAAATTGCCGAATTGATGAATTGCTCATTAATTATTTACAATCAATTTAGTAGGTATTTCCTGGGCTTCAAAAGCCCAAATTACTTCCCTCTAATCATAGGTCAAGTTCAAGCTGAGGCTGCCAATCAATGCTTTACATAATCTTCTATCCATCAACCCAGGTAAACCCTGTCACACCACGGAATAAGTGGTTCATTTCTAAAATGTTTTTTCTTACAGCCTTTCTAACTTCCAGCCTTTTCTCACATGTTCCTCCATCTTCTTGAATTTTGTCCATCCTCAAATCTCTCAAAAGCCCTTTTCTCATACTGATACAGAACCCACCCTTCTCTGAATTCTTACAGCATCTATTCCTTGTGCTTATTTGAGCACTTTCACTGTTTTCTATTTGGGTGTGTTTATATTTTGTCTTCCCAAATGGACCAAAATCTTGCAGAAGTAGGAAACCCTCTTTTACAATTCCTTTATATATTTTAAGACACAGGAGATCCCTCAACAGATATTTTTAACGTGAAAGCAGAGATCTTGATGGACAGATATATGCATTAAATCACTTATTTACAGTAAATTGGCATTTCACTCCATTATCACATGTCCTTTTTGTTACCCACATTGTGAAATGGTACTGTTGGTGAAAATCACTTCACAATGAAGTATTTTGGGTTTTAAATCAAATCTCTTCTTAGATTATATTATTGAGTCAGGATTCTGGAGCATATTTCATCTTATTATTTATGAAACTAATACTGTCTCCACAAAATAATTTAATATTAGTGATGTTATATCAAATAATATTTAAACAGAAATGAAGGAAATCCTGATATCAAATAGCCAGTGAACATAATCTGGTATTTATTTATGCAAATATACTATAAAACTCCTCTAAATCTTCAAAAAATGTTATGTTGCCATATAAAATGGAAAAACCTAAAGTGAATATTAAGATTTCATTTTTAGTTCATTAAAAAGTACTGAAGTAAAATTCCTTGCTACAAACACAGAAGAGATAACCAGAGTGAGAAAATGTGAAAAAAAAAAAAATCAATCAGTTTCTACTTTGGAAAAAGCATGTCTATTTTTCAAAAAATGTTTTAATTAATAGGAATTCCAATAAAAAGATTAAATTTTTTCTTGTCATGTCATAATGACATCTCAAAAACCTACATAGATTTTACCCTGTTAAATTTAGCACACACAAAAGAAACTCCCCATACAGAAGACTTTTGCACTAGAAAACAGGTAATTCACATTCTGATAAACAGGTAATTCACATTCTGATAAAGAGCAAAAGACAAGTGCTTTATTATGAGAACTGTTCAAGTAAAATTTCAGTGTGCACCAGTGAAAGTGAATAAAGATTTGCATCATTTTTTTTTTTGAATGAACACTAGGTTAAAAGGGGGCTACACAGTTGTTTTTTGTTTTTGTTTCCAAACACCATCCTCTGCTAAGGCAAAAATACACTTCATTTTAGAACACAGCTGTTACAGAAGAAAGCTACATCACAGTACAGTACAGATCACCCTAGTCTGGAAGCCATCATGGAATGGCATATCACCTGCGCTTAGACCTTTCTGATGCAGGCTAGAATTACAGTATTTTGTCACAGCTTTATTTCTCTTTAAACTGATGAAATTGGAATATACTTTCTATTTCTCAGGAGTGTGCAGATGGGGCCCATATGCTGATATTACAGTAATTACAACATTAAATAACATTGCACAGTCAACCTCCAAGGCTAATTCAGTAGAAAACAACAAGTATTAAAATGTACCTTTACTAGTGGTTTTACATCACATATATCACTAATTATGAAAGAAAAGTAGGCAAATGCCCAATTACAAAGCTGCACATCATAGGCATAATGATGTGGAATAAATACAAGAAATCTGGCAAAATACTAAAAACAAACAGGTCACATGGGAACCAACTGAACCACCACATAAGCGTAAATCAATAATATACTATTATAAATAGCATGTTTTTCTCCAAAGTCTCTTATGTAATGACAGATAGTACTATGTCAGGGGTGGATGGAGAGGCCAGGGGTGGATGGAGAGGCTTGGAGGGAGCATGAGGCAAACATTCCCAATGCCCATTAATTCCTGAGGTGGCATTATTTCTTAACTGATGCATTGTTCAACACTGTAAAGATGAGTTTGTGCTATGAAATGGTCCCAATATTATTATACTTCCACAATTAATGTCATGGGATTTGGAAGGCAGCAAACCTAAGTGACACTCTACATTATAATAGCCAGGTAAAATATTGACTCTCTTCAATTTTGCCGCTCCAATTAGTAGTGGGCCAGGAAACACTTTCAAGTTCAAAAGAAATTTTATGTAGATTTAACTTCTTCCCCAGGACTTCTTAGTTAGCTCAAGGCAAAGCTATTATTATTTTCATGTACTTTATTTTAAAACCTCTAAGTGCCAACACTGTAAACATTTTGTATTTTAACTAAACCTTGTCTGATAACAAGGATAAGAGCAAAGATAAGCAGAAGTAATTCTGTGTATAACAAAGCTGATCTATTTATCAGCTTCTGGTTCAAATTTAAATATGGTTTAAAAATAACTTTTAAAAGTCCATGCTACAATTGTAAAGACTAGTTTTCTGTGCACTTTTTAAACTCTGGACACAATTTTCAAAATTGCATGATGGAGATAAGAATTTAAAAAACCCACCAGAATGTAAATAACAGAAAGAACATTTTCAACTCAAAGCATCAAACGTACATTTACGTGCAGAAATCTAGACAACTATACAAGTTTTTAAGCAATCATCTGTTTTATTATACAACTCTATAAACAGAAGATGAACAGAAATACACAATATACTTACCTGTACATGTGAACCTACTTTTTTAGCTACAGATATTTATTATAGTTCATACTGACTTTAATTTTATAGTTCATAACTATGTATAACCTTATTGCAATAAGGGCAAATTCTACATGGGGAGATTCACAGGCCAATCACATTAGGCATCACCAGTACATTCAAAAACTGTACCTCATATATGGGTGTATCTTCCCTGATCCTGTAAATTCAAGTGTCTTTACAGCTTAAGCTCATTTGCTATTTTAGATGCAATGTTTTTAAAGGCAATAGACGTCCCGGATATTCGCTTGAAGCGGACCCCGTTGAGGGACAGTCGTGGCAACTTGCAGACTTCCATCTCCCACTGCACGAGGCTATCCTGCCTGGCATCACCATGGACGCAGAAAAGCAAAAACCTCTCTTTCTGTTCATAATCACAGTTATTTGCATCTAACACTTTGCGGATTTCTCTCATCATGTCATTGGGGTCCATTGAACTAGTGGTCTTCATGCTCCACGTGAACCGCAGAGAACGTGGCTTGGAATCTTTACCCTCCTCCTTTTCTCTTTCTTTTGGTTCACCTGTTGTACTTCTGGAATAAGAGGACAGAGCGGGGAGGGGGGGAAATGAAGACAAAAATTCCTGTCAGCAAAGACATCAAAACACACACAAAATATAATCAGTCACAACCCAGTGACTAATAAAATGACCCAGTTTGTAGACTACCTTCAAGTAGATACAAAGATTTGTATCATCTTGCTGCTACAAAAATCAGATTCCAGGTTGCCATCTGTTTTGACTCTTATTAATACCTTCCATTTAAAACAGCTTATTTTCTTAAATATATTTGTTTGTGGGAAATGTTTGCATCCGAAAGCAAACAACTTGATATTTTTCCTCCATATTTATTTGAAAATGCAGATTCTCCATTTTCTATACATTTATACAGAATGGAGACCAAAAGCAAGTTGCTTATAAACACATATTTTTGAAATATAAAGAAAAATTTTCCTTTTTTTCTATATATATATATATACATATATATATATACATATATATATATATATATATATATACATGTATATATATATATGTATATATATATATTTTTTTTTTTTTTTATAGGAGGTCTGGGAACCAGAAGAGTAGTAATGGCTACTGTGGGATTATTTGTACCTGATGATGTGGAGAAAGAATGTGGTTCTGCAGTGGGGTAACATGAAGGAGTGCAGACATCAGACTTCAATGTTCTGCTAAACATATCCTTAAAATAGTCTACAGGGCTCCAAGCGACCTATTACACTCCAACTCCCACCCCTAACCCTCCATCTATTATTTTCCTCCTTGCTCATACCCATCAAGACACTGGCTTCCATAATGTTCTCTGAACATACGGGGTATGTTTTTGACTTAAGACTTTTACACAGGCAGTTCCCTCTGCCATAAATGCTTTTTCCTCAGATAGCTGCTCACTTTCTCCCTGTGGTCTATAATAACTATGCCTACTCTGGCATGGCCAATTCCTTACCTTGCTCTATTTTTCCTCTTAGTACTTATCACATTCTTATATACTATTTAGCTCACTTATTATATTTATCATCTGTCTTCATCACTAGATTGTAAATTCCAATAGGGCAAGTTTTGTTGGTTTTGTTCACTGATGTATCTCATACATCTAGAACTGTGCTAAGTAAATAGCAAGAGACTGACTTAAATGAGTCAACCTTACTGGATTTTCCTTATTGGAGGTCTCCCCATAAATAATATAGTATCATAAAACCTACTTCAAATAAGCAAAGACAGGTAAAATTAATAATTATTTATGATTCAGAAGATTCTGTAATTAAATTTGTTGAGCAGTTTCCAAACATAGATGGTACAATTTTAACTTGCTAATCTAACTTATGTGTGATTTATAGAAAAAAAAAAGGATATAATTTGAAAGGAATTTATATTCTACTATATAAATATTTTATGTCTGTATATACATTTTACATCAATATTATCTATAATGTATATTCATGTATACTTTTATATTTATACATTTTTATGTATTCATTTACATGTTTTCCTCCTCATTCTTAGATATTTCAACAGACAAACCTCTGCCAACTATGCCAATTTGAGAAAACTGGGAAAAGATTAAGTGTAGAAAATAAATTTCCAAATCTCAGTGTCTACTCTATTAATCTCTTTTACTTGTTCACTAAATCTAAGCTATGACACCACAGGTCTCTGGGTGTGTGTGCAGGTCTAACCAGAATCACTCACCAGGACGATATGCACAGCATGAGCCATGGGGTCAGTGTGCTAGGGTGGGGAGGCACCCAGGAGATCATGTGACTGAACACTCATTTTAAAGACAGAACTGACATGGGGTCAGTGTGCTAGGGTGGGGAGGTACCTAGGAGATCATGTGACTGAACACTCATTTTAAAAACAGAACTGACAACTGGGAAATTTAAATCACTTTTCCGTGGTGAAAAGCAAAGACTAGAAATCATTTGTTTTACTCCAAGTCTAGTTTTCTTTCCATTCCATCAAGGAAACCTGGTGACCTTAAGACAATAGGCACATACAAGGTATTTTTCTACCTGTATCTCAAAGGCATCACCACTGTTGTAATGTTAACTCTACAAAGTGCCTGGACATACTGACATCAACAGTAACAGCTAACACTGACTTAGGAGGAGTACGTACTGTGAAGTGAAGTGAAAGTCGCTCAGTCATGTCCGACTTTTTGCAACCCTATGGACTATACAGTCTGTGGAATTCTCCAGGCCAGATTACTGGAGTGGGTAGCCTTTCCCTTCTCCAGCGGATCATCCCAACCCAGGGACTGAATCAAAGTCTTCTGGATTTCAAGTGGATTCTTTACCAGCTGAGCAACAAGGGAAGCCTAGGTACCAGGAATTGTTCTAGGTGCCTAACATGTATTAATTACTCATTTACCCCCTACAACAATCCTAGGAAGCAGTCAGAGTGAGGAAGCATGGGCGTGAAGAGTTAAAGTAACTTTCTTAAAGGTATACAGCGAGGTAAGTGGCACAGCATAGCTCACATCCAGGAGGTCTGGCTTGAAGCCAGTGCTATTCACCACCATGAATAGGACAGAACCTCACTGTAACAGGTTGGATCCCACCGGGGCTCCCTACTGCTTCTTCATCTGTAAAATGTCTACCTTTCACTTGGTTGTCATGAGGATTAAATGAGCAGCTGGAACCTTACAGATAGTAGGTATCTGAGAGAAATAAGACATGTAGTCACATTAAAAAGATAAATGCATGCAGATTAACTGCAACATCAGCAGCCACTTGTGACCTTACATGCTATTAAATATCTCAAGGGGAAAATCGAGTAGAAAGATAGGATGAGTTGCAAGAAGGGGGCTCAAGACTAAGGGACTCAGCGAGGGAGGGGCTAACTGCAAGAGTCTTGCATGTTTGTATAACAGGCAAAAGGAGGCTGAGAAGTGCTCTGCCTCCCTCTGGCTCCCTATTAAGGTGACTTGGGTACCTAATCCCAAAAAGAAACATTTCAATTATTATGACTACACACACACACACAGCACAGTTTGTAAAAAAAGACTACAAAGGGATGCTCAACACAGCTTTTCCAAAGCTGACGGTGGTTTTTGATTGTGGCTGCGTGGCACGTGGGACCTTAGTTCCCCAAACAGGGACTGAACCTCAGATGTGTGCACTGGAAGTGCAGTCTTAACGACTGAACCACCAGGGTTTCCAAAGCTCATGGTGCCTTATTTTTCAAGTAATTTTAAAAGAAGAAATTAAATTGAGACCTCTGTTTAGCTGGTCAAATATAATCCCTCAATGTGAAGCCAGGCCTCTGTCCTACTGAGGAACTGCTTGTCAAGATTCTAAGGTTTATGCGTTACCCCTTAATGCTGGTGTACATTCAAAATAATCAAACATGTTTCTTAAACTTCCCATTTATAAATACAACACAAGCACTAACATGTCACTAATGTGGTCCACACCAGTGGCGTCAATGCCCCTCCCTACCAATCACAAACCTTGGGGGTAGGGCCCAGCCACCTGTGTCATCCAGCCCTCCACCCTATTCTGACTGTGCTCAAGTTTGCAATCCATCACCAAAATGAATACACAAGCAGTATTAAGTGTCAAAAAAGCCATACAATATGGCAGGGTGAGAGTTTTGAAATGTGGTCCACCAATGAATAGTCCCTTAAAATATATTTCTAATATCACAGCTTCCTATGTATTTGGTTACCGCAATGTTCTGGGTTATTTGACTAATTTTATTTACATCATTTTTGTGAGAAAAGGATCAGTACATTTTTATCTATTAATTCTTCTGCATGTTTAAGACATGTTTTTTAATAGGACAGAAATGCTATAAGGCATACAATTCAAAATAATGTTTAGGAAACACAAACAAACTTAATAATAAATACTAGGCAACATTAGCAAAGCCCATACCAATATAAAAACTATAAATGCACATTCTATCTAGTTATTAGTTCTCTCCATGTTTAGTAAGTGCTGTTAAGTATTTCAAAAGAACGTCTTCACACACAGGGACCTAGCAGCGAAGTATTAATAGTGGCTCCTCACCTTGAGGTGTCGGCTCTGCCACTGGCTTCGCCTTCACTTGGATCCCTCAAAACAAAGTGAAGGTTGAGATTTAATGATAAAAGTGAAAAAAAATTACCAAGAAAACCTGTATCTAAAATGATTTAAAAATTAGCTTGTTGAGCAAATTTCTAGCATGACAGATCTCTATTACTAGTCAGTCTAATATCATTTATGTTTTTCATCATAACCACACTTGACTATCATTTATTGAGCGTCTACTGGGTATTGTCAGAGAGGACATGCTAAGTGATGGTTTAGGATTTTTACGTGATCTTCCAATTTCCAGCCATGACTTTAAAGTCATAATTTATCTTTTCAGTTTTAGTTCAATCTAAAGTTAAAACTATTTAATAATTATCAGCAGCAAGATTTAACTTCATAATGGTTATAAATCATAACTGGAGTAGTCGCTCAATTCAGAAAAATATAAATGAACCTTGCAGTGAGAAATAAAGCTTAACATATAAGTATTTCTGAAAATAAATATAGTTCTTAAATATGCAAGTAACTTATTTCAGAAGTTATGCTAATGATTCATGCACATGATAAAATATTACAGCACACCAACCAGCCTATCCAAGCAGATGAGTCTAAAACCATGAATTCAGTCTTAAAAGAAACACTGATCTTACCTGTATATCCACCTGTGAAATAAAACCAGGAAAACTCCACTAACTGTTCTTTTGTTGAATGTAATTTGTCATATTCAAAGGTAATTAAGTATCTACATAGGAGTATCAAGTTATAAACCAGCTGAAATATACTGAGATGACTTGTGATAGCAAAACAGTACTAAATAGCTGGGAAAAATCAACAACTTGAACCCTTAAGTTAACATTTTCTTAATGTTTAAACCATTCCAGAAACATTATTTATGTAAAATGAATGCAACAGGAATAAAATCAGTACCACTTTCCTCATCCCTCAAATTAATAACAATGTTGTATATCAGTACAACAAGCTCTAAAACTTCAACTGGTTAAAGTATGAATGACTTATATACTTCTCAGGGTCTTTAACTATAGGAATTTCGTGACAGACGTATTAGGTAAAAACCATTTTCCTATCTGAATTAAAAAGGATAGTAAGGATAGGTTTTCTTAAATTTCTGTTTTTAATAACTGGCACCTTCCTTGGGAAGTATAACAAAAGTTCAAAGCCATTTACACAAACCTGTTTTACTACAGCACACTGAAATACAACACATTTTTGAGGAGGTTCAAATGAAGTGTGCATTTTGAGTTACATGTAGATATACTGATAGATATTGAGGGGCAGTCTTTCGATTGGGCAAGAAAGATAATAATGCTGCTGATTCCTGCTGCTAAGATAAATTTCCTTTAACAGGAAGGGACCTACGTTGCACTGGACTTTTCTAGAGCTGGTAGACTGATGCTCAACTGGAAGCATTAGGAATGAAGTACACCTTAGGCCCTACTTCCCTTGCAGTAACTATTTGCAACTACTCGTCACATCATTTCCCATATCCTGTTCGTGCCTGCCTGGATGCCACAAAGACATTGACTGGAATAATTTCTGCTATTTGGCAATGGTTTCAAATAGTGCGTAAGTAAGCTCCAAGCAGCCACAGAGGGAGGCACCTGGGGTTAGAGAAGTGCAGCTGGCTATAACAGCACATGCAGTGCATGCGGCACGGTTCTCCAATATTTAAAAGTTTAAAAAGGCCACATACCTTATATATAATCAGCTGAACTAATCCAGTTATTCCCTATAGAACAGCTATGAGGTTTGATATAATCTCCAGTCTATACAGTAAGTATACAGAACTTCTCCAAAACAAATCATTCTAAACACTTGGAAACAGAACATCTATATCCTCCCCTGATGGATTATTCTAGTGTAAATCACTTTACTTAGAAAGTTCATTCTTAAGCCCAGAAAACAACTCTTTCATGTGGTCATTCTGGCATCCAGCTTCTTACTAGCCAAGGAGAACTACTAGCTGGCTGCTTCTTTGTGATAATGGTTTTCAAATACATGAATGATTAACTCTGAACTATTCTGTATCCTTCTTTTCTTACTTTTTCCCTATAAAACCCTATATTTTCCCCCATCTTTTAAAGCCTTCAGTAGCACATCGATTGAGTTGGTTCCTGAACCTGTGAGGTGTCTCGGCTTGCGAGCTGGGCATGAGACAGCCCTGCCCCCAGCACACGGGGTGTGGTGTGGATCCCGTGGAGGTGTCAGCGTGTCGCTCCATTTCTTCCAGCTTTAGGTAGAGTGAGGTGAGGACGCCAAAGGGAACACAGAGAAAGGCCAGGCTTGAGCNTCAAAGCCATTTACACAAACCTGTTTTACTACAGCACGCTGAAATACAACACATTTTTGAGGAGGTTCAAATGAAGTGTGCATTTTGAGTTACATGTAGATATACTGATAGATATTGAGGGGCAGTCTTTCGATTGGGCAAGAAAGATAATAATGCTGCTGATTCCTGCTGCTAAGATAAATTTCCTTTAACAGGAAGGGACCTACGTTGCACTGGACTTTTCTAGAGCTGGTAGACTGATGCTCAACTGGAAGCATTAGGAATGAAGTACACCTTAGGCCCTACTTCCCTTGCAGTAACTATTTGCAACTACTCGTCACATCATTTCCCATATCCTGTTCGTGCCTGCCTGGATGCCACAAAGACATTGACTGGAATAATTTCTGCTATTTGGCAATGGTTTCAAAGAGTGCGTAAGTAAGCTCCAAGCAGCCACAGAGGGAGGCACCTGGGGTTAGAGAAGTGCAGCTGGCTATAACAGCACATGCAGTGCATGCGGCACGGTTCTCCAATATTTAAAAGTTTAAAAAGGCCACATACCTTATATATAATCAGCTGAACTAATCCAGTTATTCCCTATAGAACAGCTATGAGGTTTGATATAATCTCCAGTCTATACAGTAAGTATACAGAACTTCTCCAAAACAAATCATTCTAAACACTTGGAAACAGAACATCTATATCCTCCCCTGATGGATTATTCTAGTGTAAATCACTTTACTTAGAAAGTTCATTCTTAAGCCCAGAAAACAACTCTTTCATGTGGTCATTCTGGCATCCAGCTTCTTACTAGCCAAGGAGAACTACTAGCTGGCTGCTTCTTTGTGATAATGGTTTTCAAATACATGAATGATTAACTCTGAACTATTCTGTATCCTTCTTTTCTTACTTTTTCCCTATAAAACCCTATATTTTCCCCCATCTTTTAAAGCCTTCAGTAGCACATCGATTGAGTTGGTTCCTGAACCTGTGAGGTGTCTCGGCTTGCGAGCTGGGCATGAGACAGCCCTGCCCCCAGCACACGGGGTGTGGTGTGGATCCCGTGGAGGTGTCAGCGTGTCGCTCCATTTCTTCCAGCTTTAGGTAGAGTGAGGTGAGGACGCCAAAGGGAACACAGAGAAAGGCCAGGCTTGAGCTCAGGACAAGCTTATGAAGACAAGTGGGAAGGATGATAACTTGACAGTTGAGTTGAGGATATTAAATAAGGCACTGAAAAAGTTCTCTAAGTTTATCACCAAGCCTCCAACACCCAAAAGCTCAACAGGCTGCAAATGCATAAAGATCAGCTGCATGTCCAGTCTGTCTGTTGCTAACGAGCTCAGTGGGCTCATTCCTGGGATGGAAATTCCTGCTGCCTGTCTTCCTGAATTAAGTCATCTGAAGCAGAATTAGACGGCCCCACCTCGAGCCCCAAGACGCTACCCTTATGGCACTGTTGTGAACACAAATATATTTGTAAAGCCAAAGCTGCTCATAGGGTGACAAGTGACCTCAGAGAAGAACTGAGCATTTTTTCTCTTCTCTAACCACATCCAGAATTAATTAAAATATGTTAAAAGTCAAGACATTAAAAAACCCTATTGGACTTCCCTGGTGGCAAGTGGGTAAGAATCCACTTGCCAATGCAAGGGACATGGGCTCAGTCCCCGGCCTGGGAAAATTTCACACGCCTTGGAGCAACTAAGCTGCTGTACCACAACGAACAAGCCCCAGCTCTACAGCCCACGAGCCACAGCTCTGGAGCCCACTTGCTGCAACTACTGGAGCCCGGCTGCCCTAGAGCCTGTGCTCTGCAACCCGAGAAGCCACTGCAGTGAGAGCCCACACACCGCAAAGAAGAGTCGTCCCTGCTCGCCCCAACTAGAGAAAGGCTGCACAACGGGCCCAGCAGAGCAAAAAACAACCCTCTAATTTCTGACAAACAGCAGCAAACAGCCTCCTCCCTCGCTTCTTTCTCTCTGCCCCCTCAAGCCCTCTACTAGATGACCCTGTTCAAAGGGGAATAAGGGCCCGGTGGAGCCTGAGAAACTTTCACACTAGCATCCCCGACAGGCTGGCTCTGAACACTTTCATTCCCTCAACCTTGTCCTCTCTTCCAGGACCTGTTTCCTTCAGAGCACTTATCAGAATATCTAATAACTTTCTTCACTTTTTAAACTGTCTTCCACATTATTCATTTACTCATGGGATAAACATCCACTGAATGCCACACCACACGTCAGAGGAAGCATTCACTCTTCGGCAGAAGATTGATTCAGCACAGAACAGAGCTGACCGACCACAAGCCCCTGTTCTCACAGAAGAGTGTCTTCTCCTTGGGAGAGACACATGACGCACAAGTCAGTCAAGGAAACCCACTATTTCAGGTAGTATCAAGAGCTGTGGAGAAAAATAAAGCAGGAAGAGGGAGTATTGGGAGGAAGAGGTGGTGATGTTCAACAGGGGGTTGAGGAAGACCTCCCTGAGGAAGTGACAGTCCAGTAAAGACCTGAATGAGGCGTAGAAGCCAGCCACGCAGGTGTCAGGGGAGTACAAAATCCTGAACGGGTATGCCTGGTGCACTCAAGGACAGTCAGGTGCCCTGAAAGGCTGGCAGGGAAAGGCGTGGAGTGGAGAAGATGCAGTCAGAGTAGGAATGGGTGGCCAGACTACGGAGGCCACTGGAAGGGCTCTGAATTATACTCTGAATGAGACAAAAAGCAAGCTGAGGATTTTAAATCAAGGACTTACACTACTGGGGACACAACAGGACAAGGGCAGAAGCTAGGGCACCTGTGAGGAGCTGGAAGACATACAGTGATTGAGGCCATGAAGGCAGTGGTAGGAGGGCTGGCTGCCGCTAACTCCTGGAAATGCTGTGAAGGCAGCGCCCAGACAACTGCTCGCGGAATGTCGTGTGGTGTGAAGAAAGGAGGAGGAGGCAAGGATAATCCAGGCTCAGGGTCCGCAGCAACCAGAAGGATGGTGTTGCCATGACCTAAAATGGCACAGGCTGAGGGAGGGACAGAGTTTGGGGAAGAGAAGCAAGGGCTGGATGCTGGACAGGTTCTGTTGGAGAGTCTATTTCACAACCAGGTAGAGAGGCCGAGTAGACAATTGGATACAAGTCTGTCCTTCAGAAGAGTGGTCTGGCTTAAAAATATAAACTGAGACTGTTAACATATGATGGAATTTAATGGCATGGGCCTGAATGAGATCACCAAGAGTAAGGAGAACCAGATAAGACAATGTGTCCAAAAATCATGCCCTGAGGCAGGCAGGTCAGGGAAGGGCAGGGGAACCTAACAGAACCAGCAAAGGAACCTCAGAAGGGACAGGTAGTCCAGGAGGGCGGAAGGCCAATTGAGGAAAAGGTTTCAGCAGTGTGGGGGGGTCACAAGACCATCAGGAACTGGCAGAAAGGGAGGGGCTGTGTCAAGAGCATCTGGCAGAGAGCCTGGCCCATGGGAGGTATCACCTTTGCTGAATGCCTACACGTCAATCTTCCATCCTAACCTCCCAATGATGATCTCTAAGGCATGTTCTGGCTCTGACAGCTGGTCCTGACTTCTTGTCCGGTGCTCCTTAGTATGTTTCTCTCTATGATCTAAATTTCATTGCAAATAGAAATACTTTGCATGATGCTTAATGTACAATTAGTAATCAAGCATTAAACTCAAAATCTATTTCCCTTCACCTTAAAATCAGTTCTGGCTTAACCATAAGAAAGTACTGGCTTTTAAAAATGGATTTAAATTGCCAGTCAAATGCCAACTACTGATAATCTAACTGGTGCCCCACAGAGGGTCATCCAGCACTTTCCACGGTCATGGTGACTGTGGGGGAGCTTTCAGGTCTTTATCATGGTGGTGTGGTAACCGCCCAAATGGTACAAAATCACTGTCTGATATGGTTAGAAACTGACTTTGCATGAGGGTATTTAAAGTTACAAATGCAGCTGCGTGATCTTGGGCAAACCAATCCATGAAGAGAGTCTATATACAGTTCCACAGAAAGGGAAGAGACTATAGACACTGCTTCTCTTTTCTACACACACTCTCTGAGACCCTAGGAATACTAAAAACGTTGAAAATTAAGTATTTAAGTAATATTTTTTATAATAAGTATAATACTTTCTTACCCATAACTTCTTATTTGTTCAAAAAACTACCCAGTATGGAGACTTAACTTCCTCCCTAGTGGGAGCCCTCAGGGCCTTGCCCACATGTCTCTTTCCATTCACGGTTCATTCTGTACTGTGGCCAGTGACAGACAGTCTGTTCCTTTTGGGGCTGAATCTTGAGGGCAGAGATGCTGTCTCTTCATCTTTGAAACTTGCTCAGCACTGAGCACAAAGCTTTGTACCTACGGGACTCTAGTGGGCCTTTAGCAGGTCCTGATAGGGGACCAAACTTACATCAACCTGCACTATGTTCAGCACTTGTATAATCAACGGGTATTATATACTTACATTACTTTTTAGAAAGGAGTACAATTTCACAATATTACTGAATTAGATTACTACACTTGTATTCCTTTTGTGTTTACTGTGTTTTGATGTTAAGATTTTATGATGTTAAATTACATAAGTAATATCTGTGACTCCAGAACATAATAGGCTTTCTATAAGTCAGAATAAAAGGGGGACTACATGCGTGTATGTGTGTCATTAGTGAGCGATTTAAAAGTATTCTTAAGTACCATTGGAAGGACAAATGTAGTCACATTTAATTCCATTTTCTAAACAGAGGCTTTTAAGTAGGGAACATTTTTTGTTAGAACACACATTTTTTTATGTCAAGTTATGTTCCTCCAGCTCTATTTTACAGAATTTTAAAATTCTTATTTTGTTCTTTTTTTTTTTTTCTTAAGGAAAAAGACTATATCCTCCTTGATCTTTTTCTTCAAGCTTCTGTAAAAAGAGCATGTCTTAATGAAATGTCATAAACTCATTTTGGAAAAAAATCACTGCAGAGGTGAAAGAAAAAAAAAAAAGGCAAACATCTGTTACTCCCTGGAGGAAACAAAACAGTGCGTTGGTACTGACCTGCGGACAAATTTGGATGTTATTTTGCTTATTATACCAGTGGACGTGCCCCTCCTGGCGTGCGCGAAGGCCCCCGGCTCGTGGGACGGGGAGGCGGGCGGCCCGTTGTAGGCGGCGCTGCGGCGCTCGCGCAGCTGCTCCCCGTGGAAGGTGCTGCGGCTGGAGCTGCCGCGGGGGAAGCGGGTGCGGTCGGGGGTCGAGGCGCTAATACTGTGAGCAGATGGCGACGCAGCAGGCACGCGCTGGGTTGTGCTGCTGAGACACAGGAAGATGCGTTACACAGGGTAACCACAGAGAACAGTTTTGCTCATGCTAAAAACTGTTAGAAAGTTGCCATGGCTACTTTAATCGGCCCTGTTCTATTCCTTCTAGTGACAGATGTGATGCATGTGTTCACTGTAATTACCAAGACACTATCATTTCAGACTAAATGCCTTTATAAAAATTTAGTTACTAAAGGTGGAGAGATTTTTCCATCTTTTTTTGGATGTTTTTTCTCAAGCCTTCATCAAGCATAGTAGAAAAGCTTTTACATACTTATATAAAAACAATACATATATTTAAAAAAGAAACCTATTGAATTTTGGCTAACTAAAAAATTTATGATATTTTGATTCAATTTGTTTGACTTAGTATTAACAGAATGCTAGATTTCTAATTTTAAAAATAGATACACAACAAGCAACAAAGATTTATTGAATAGCAGAAGAAACTATAGTCAGTATCTTGTAATAACCTATAATGGAAAATAATTTCAAAATTAATATGTGTATATGGGTCACAATAAACTGGAAAATTCTGAGATGGGAATACCAGACCACCTGACCTGCCTCTTCAGAAATCTATATGCAGGTCAGGAAGCAACAGTTAGAACTGGACATGCAACAACAGACTGGTTCCAAATAGGAAAAGGAGTACGTCAAGGCTGTATATGGTCACCCTGCTTATTTAACTTATATGCAGAGTACATCATGAAAAACACTGGGCTGGAAGAAGCACAAGCTGGAATCAAGATTTCCGGGAGAAATATCAGTAACCTCAGATATGCAGATGACACCACCCTTATGGCAGAAAGTGAAGAGGAACTAAAAAGCCTTTTGATGAAAGTGAAAGAGGAGAGTGAAAAAGTTGGCTTAAGCTCAATATTCAGAAAACTAAGATCACAGCATCTGGTCCCATCGCTTCATGGGAAATAGATGGGGAAACAGTGTCAGACTTTATTTTGGGGGGCTCCAAAATCACTGCAGATGGTGACTGCAGCCATGAAATTAAAAGAAGGTTCCTTTTAGGAAGGAAAATTATGCCCAACCTAGACAGCATATTCAAATGCAGAGACGTTACTTTGCTAACAAAGGTCCGTCTAGTCAAGGCTATGGTTTTTCCTGTGGTCATGTATAGATGTGAGAACTGGACTCTGAAGAAAGCTGAGTGCCAAAGAATTGATGCTTTTGAACTGTGGTGTTGGAGAAGACTCTTGAGAGTCCTTTAGACTGCAAGGAGATCCAACCAGTCCATCCTAAAGGAGATCAGTCCTGGGTGTTCTTTGGAAGGAATGATGCTAAGGATGAAACTCCAGTACTTTGGCCACCTCACACGAAGAGTTGACTCATTGGAAAAAGACTCTGATGCTGGGAGAGATTGGGGGCAGGAGGAAAAGGGGACGACAGAGGATGAGATGGCTGGATGGCATCACCGACTTGATGGACCTGAGTTTGAGTGAACTCCGGGAGTTGGTGATGGACAGGGAGGCCTGGCGTGTTGCGATTCATGGGGCTGCAAAGAGTTGGACACAACTGAGCAACTGAACTGAACTGAACTGATGTATAACTGAATCACCTTGCTGTGCGTCTGAAACATTTTAAGTCAACTGTACGTCAATAAAATATATGTATTAAGAAAAAAAAAGAAATTACTGAAACAGGAATATAAAGATATATGTCTCATATATATATATATATATTCCTGATACTGGAATTCAGTATCAGGAATGCCAAACAAGGGGCACAGCATACAATTTTTTTGTCCCTCCACTGTTCTCTTAAACCAGTCAGCAATGTGGAACACAAATTTTATTGTTTATCAAAAGGCTGTGAATTGAAGGCTTATTTCCTATTTACAATTCACTCTTGAGTGACAGTAAATGCTACCAGATACCAACAATATGCTTAACAAACCTATCAAATATGTTTCTGAATTTGAGAATTCTTAACATGCAGAAATACCAGAAAATAATTTAACTTTATAACTAAAAGGGATCTTTGAGATTATTTGTTTCACTGATAGGAAAATCAAAAGTTCTTCTTAAGTACCCAAAGCCAAGATTAATCAGGTCTCAACCCCTAGTCTTGTGGGTTGGAATGTTTCTGTTTTTAAACTATAAAAATTCAATTTATTTAAATGATAAATTAGGAACAACCCTTTATTTCATGGATGGGTTTAAAACAAAATCCTTGAGAAAATTCCTCTAGAAAATGACTTAAATTATAAGCAACATTTCTGATAACAGCTGGAGGATGTAGTAAGTTTATGTTATAATTTAACTTTACTACCTCTGCCATAAACACTGAGTCTTTTCAAAAAAGCTCTTAAAATGTGATTGCTATCAGGTATTTTTAAATGGTGCTATATTTTTTAAAAACTCTTAATGACAAACGAAATGCAACCCCACGTTACCCGGGCCTGTAAGCTTCAGAGCTGTCTTTAATGGTTGGCAGTGTGACTTTAATAGGATGGCCGGAAGCGGACATGGACTTCTGGTGGCGGGGTCGTGCGGCGGGCATAGCGGAGGCCACGGCAGAGCCTGCAGAGGACATGCTGCTCGCGGACATCTCTGTAAGGCTTTCAACATAAGCCGGTTGAGAAGACCATGGAGATATAAAAAAGAAGAAAAGCTGTAGTTTATTAAAATTTAAGAATTAGATTTAATATCTTTCATGACAAACACTTAAAAGAAATCAACAACAATGGTATTATTACTAACAACAATATTTTTTAAAGTGTACAGGGTGAATTTATCACCATATTCCATGGAAAAGATTTCATACACTCTTGTCCTATATATGTGAATCTGAAATCTATAACATTATTTTTGTGGGTAAAATGATTGACCAGAGACACTTCACACTTTCAAAAAAAAAAATCACAGTTTGGTGTGATGTGTTGATGTGGCTCACTGCCCACAATTCAATAAGAATTCATAACTGTAGCAAAAATCCTCTCTGTTGAAACATCATCAAAATGCTTTTAGCTCAGTTTTAGGTTGAACTGCTACAGATTAAAGGAGCTGCAGATTAAGATTTAGTAAAGGGAAAAGAGTAAAATAGAAGTCAAGTCCCGACAACCTCTCTAGCCTAAAGGCTCTTATGTCTGAGGAAGATTCCTTTATCTTTGTAAGCCTCATAGTAACATTTACTTCAAGTGCCTAGGAACTGAGAAGAAACAAGTTTAAGAATGGTCTGTCAAGTCTAGTAAAATGACTAGGGATGGAACGAAACAGAATTTATTACAGTAAACTCCGTCATATTGTCATCTACTGATGAGCAGTCCTTACAACTCACGATGAAGAGAAGTCAAATTTTTAAAATAATAAAACATGATTTATCATTATTTGAAATAAAACACTCTGAGAACAGTGTGGTCTCAATGATCAGTTGAGATGGCCACATTTCTTTAGCGGAAGGAAAACACAGTCTTCTGTATTTGTATATAATGATGATTAGACAGGGTGGGTGGGAAGGGAGAAGGTAAGAAGGAAGCAGCAGAGGTATAACAGAATAAGATTCAGGACTTCCCTGGTGATCCAGTGGCTAAGATTCCAAGCTCCCAACGCTGGGATCTCAGGTTTGATCCTTGGTCAGGGAACTAAGATCCCATATGCCACAACCAGGACCCGGTATAGTCAAATACTTAAATAAAAATAAATACTTTTTAAAAAAGAACAAGATTCAAATAATGAAGATAAGATTAGGACACTGTGGTAGGTTTTGCTATAGGGAATTATTTACTATCAGATTTAGAAAATCATAGATTAAGAGATTTACCTTCTATTTTTCCTAAATATTCTTCCATTGCTCCATTCTGCTACATATGAGGCGGTGCCTTAGGAAGCACAGCTGGTTGCCATCTAACTAGCAATTCTGCTTACTTTCCTCTTCACCTGTTCAGCTATAGGAGTTGTACCAAGAGCACTGCTAACGCAAAGCAACGACAACGGCAGTCCTACCTGCATGGTGACAGTTACCTGCTGTCTTTTCCGTTCTGCAACGCTGTGTATCGATCTGTGGTTCTTTCACAGACATACGTATTCCTTCTTGCCATGCTACCTCCAGGATACACATTGTTCTTTAAGGAGGGGGAAAAAAATGACACACATTAAAAAATTCTAGCTGTAGTTGTGGAAAGTCAAAGAAATGAATCCAAACGGCAAGTAACTCTGGAAAAATCCATGGTGGAATTTTAACTTATCAGAATCCTATATTAATAAGCTCTATCTCTCACCTCTCTCTTGAAGGAGTAAAAGACAGAGCATAGCAAGTGCCTCACCATTTTTTAGCTGACCGTCCTGCAGCAGCAGTTGTTTGGAAGCAACAAAAAAGCTGGGCTTTATTCATGCCTCTGTATGCTGGTGACGGGAGCAGTGCACAGGTAGCTTGAGGGGACCATGCACCAGAGACAGCCCCACACTAAGATTCACTTAGCTCCACACTAAGCTATCATCACAAACAGGAACCCTGGGGCCCTGACAGTGGAAGGCCACTCGGAAGCCTGTGGGTGTCCATTCTGCACCTGCTTGGGAAACCCTCATAGCCACCGGCCACGTGAAGAGACCAAAATGTGTGCTGTGCCACCCAGGGGAATATTCTTTTTTCCAACTACATAGATATACAGTGTTTTCTTTTAACTAATAAATCTCTAATTTTTGAACATGTAATATTCCTGACTTTGCTTTTAGAGACTACTGAGGAAGTTTAACTGAAGATTAAAATTTAAGAGGACATTAACTGGAAACTAAAAATTTAGAAGAAAAATCCTGGAACTAAATAATAGAAAGGAAGGAAAAAATTCTGGAAAACTATAAAACTACAAAGAGATTACTAGAAGTCTGTAAAATTATCCCATGGGAACCAAATATGGCAACTTAAGAATCCATCTTTGATCATTTCACTGTCTTGGCTGAATTGTCACACGAGTAACTTAATTTTAAACAAAAATCTAATTTTGAATAAACCTGTCAGATATGCTACCATACCTCCCCTTTAGAGACCTCTTAAACGTTTCTGGCTGTTTTCAGTTAACATCACTTTCCTTCTCAAAGTGTGACGGGTGAAGCGCATCTTCAAAACTTGGCCTTCTGAGTCTGTGCTGCCACAGGCTGCCTCCCTGGCCTTGTCCCTTTCATGCCATTGACACTAATACTAAGTGGCCAAGAGAAAATTTTCACAACCAGAATCTTTTGGCTTATGTTAAAAAAAAATAAGTGTGGCATAGTAAATCTGAATTTAAGGCAATGCCTTCTTTAAATGAAAAAAAAATGTGCTTTGGGCACCCACTACGCACGTGACCACTAGTGATTCTGAGGAAGCAAGTGTGCAGGTACCTAACAGGAGGACATAAATGTGGGGAAACAACAGTGAGCGATGCAAGGCAGCACGTAACTAAGAGCTACATAATGTGGCCGGTGATCAGAAAGGCTGATAAGGTAATTTTAGAGTATTCAGTTACAGGAGGCTCCAGGCGGAAGGCAGGACTCGAAATGAGCTACAGAAATGGGATTTTCATAATGTGAGGGGGAACCTTAAGCAAGAGCACCACATAGAGACGGGTGGAAACTGCTGAGTTTATTTATGGGAAAATGAGACCAAGCTGAGTTGAAATGATAGGTACACAGCAGAATGGCATGCAATAAAAGATGAAATTATTTCTTTCTGTTATATGAGGTGATGACACTCTGGCAACCGTCCTCTAGTTGATATGTAAGTAAGAGGAAGTGCTTTGTCTAAAAAACTGCTTATAAAAATATATTAAACCCTATTGTAGTTACATCATTTCCAAACAGATCAGTTGGAATGTAAGTGGCTATATCCATTAATTCTTAAAGTGGTTATATATAGCTATTTCATAGACCAAAGGTAACGATCACATCACATGTTTTTAAAACATATGGTTTCCATTACATGTATAAAACAAGAGGTACTGGGGAGTTTAACCCATTTACAATTACAATTATGTTAGGCTTTCTGGTACCTTATTTCATGCTTCTACTTAAACTGCTTTTTTCTTTTTTCTCTCCTTCCCTACTTTCCATAAGCTAAATCACTTTTTTTTTTTTCTATTGGCTTAAAAGTTATACATTTTATTTTTGTTCTTACTTTTTTTTGTCCTTATGTTTCTGAACTCATTTTTGCTTACGGCTACAGGTGTCCCTTGTTATTCAATGGGGATTAACTCCAGGACCCTTACAGATTCCATGATCTGTGCAGGCTCAAGTCTTTCATATAAAATGACTGAGTATAGTCAGCCCTCCGTATATCCACAGGTCCCCTGTCCACAGATTCAACCAGTCATAGATGGAAATCAAGGGCTGACTGATTTCCTAAACCTCCCTCCCATCTTCCCTTTTAAGGCATATGCTTTTTCCTTTAATTTCTATCCCTATCTTTGTTTCCTGGATATTGTCCAAAATTTTGGTTCTGAATTTTCATTATTTTTTCTTTTTTGTGTATGTTATCACCATACATACTGTAATAAGTTAGGTGATTGCTTTCAACTTCCACATATTTTACAGAGTATTATAGATACCTTTCTCTTCCTATAAGAATATTTCCTCAGACAGCAGTGTTTTCAAGTAGGTCATTGTATCACAAGAGTTGAAATACTTCAGTCGTAAGAATAGTCTTCTTTACATATGGGGTTGCAAACAGACGTAAGAATAGTCTTCTTTACACATGGGGTTGCAAAGAGTCAGACATGACTTAGCAACTGAACTGAAAAGACTGACATTTATATGACAATTTCACTGGGTATAAAATTCTGGGTTCAATGTGCTTTTGATACTTTAGAAAAAAAAATTATTTTTTATCCATTTATCTTCTGCACCCATGTTGAGAAATCTGATGTCGCTGTGTATCCTGCTGTTCCTTTCTAGGTCACCTCCTGTCTCATTCTGAAACCTTTTAAGTTTTTCCTCTTTGTTTTTGGTATCCATATATCCCACTTTAATGAGCCCAGGAATAAGTTCTCCTTCTGTCTTCTGTATGCCTTTTGAGTCCTTTTAATATTAAGTTTTCCATCATTTTTAAAAATTATTTCTTCAAATATTTCTTCCCCTTCATGTTGCCCCTTTTCCTTTCTAAACTCACACTTCCTAAATGATACTAATTCTACTTCTATCCATTGTACATCTTGGCTTTCCTTTATATTTCCTCTTCATCCTTTGCTGCTGCCTTAAGGTAGATGTCTCAATCTATCTTCCAGCTCTCTTATCTAATTTATATAGTTTTCTGTTTTAAGTAGATAATGTGAGTTAACTCTGTAAATTAATTATTGCTGTAGTCTGCCTTCACTGAACAGCTTATTTGTAAACATAAAATTAAATGAACCAATGAAATATACTATCAAGTAAATATTACAAACAGGAAAACTGAGGCAGGAAAGTTTAATGTACTTTCCTTGTGATAAGGTAAATGTTATTTAAAGAATTCATATTTTTTTGTTCTTAAACTACATTTATTAGAAGTTTGGCTCCCTTTGCATATTCTTTACATGCATGATTCACTTTAAATTTTGAAACTTGAAAAAAAAACTTTTAACCTTTAAATAAAAAAATTTCAACAACAAATAACTAGAGCATATTGCAATATGTCAGAATAATTACTCACGCTTGGAATAGCTGAAGACTTTTTTCTTTCCGGCCCTACAAGAGGACTTGCAGTCATTTCACTTTTTGATCCAACTGTTGTGCTGCCAAGTTTACGAGCCACATCTTTGTCCCACTCCTCTTTCTGTTCACTTTCCACGCTGTTAGCCTGAGGCCTTTTGGTGTATGATACAGCAGGAGGAATGGATGGACCAGCTGTAATTTTTAAAAAAGTATAATTAACTGAAAAGCAACTGACATATTTTCTTCTCACAAACAGAAACTTTTGTATTAACAATAATCTGTTTTCATACTTTACACTTTGAGCTAAGATTAAACTGTTTGATTACAAAAATTAGGTCAGCCCCTGAAAACAGGATTACATTAATCATTCAGTAATATAAATCTGTGATAACTAGGGATGACACAAAGACATAAACATGTGAACTGTATAACGCGTAACAAAAAATGCAAGTTTGGGCAGATTTGGTTTGTCTTTGCACTTATTTGACTCTCCCCCACCATGATCACTAAAGCGTCGTTGCTTCTGGTTTGCTGAGATGCTCCGCTGGACCTTCAGGTGAGCAGGGGACTGCAGGGTGCTGTTGTTTAAGTCACTGCTGGGCCGGGACCTCTGACACAAGTTTCCACTGGATAACGATTCACCCCCTTCAAACTATAAGAAGAAGAAAGACGGCCAGCATTTTAAAACAAGTTCACAGAAACAAAATACACTCTTGATTTTCCAATTTATTTCAAGTCATATAAGGAGCAATCAGAAATAAGAAAATAACGTCTGGATACAAAACTGAAACTTGGCAAACAGGAAGGGAGAGGACCAGCTAGAACATCTTTCCACAAGAACATGTCATCTTTTGTTATCTTGATCAAATGGCTTTGGGTCCTTCTGGATCCAAATAACAGCTACCAATTCTTGAATGGTTATTATATACTAGCTGCCATGCTGGAGGACTTCCCTGGTGGCTCAGATGGTAAAGGGTCTGCCTACAATACGGGAGACTGGGCTTGATCCCTGGGTCGGGAAGATGCCCTGGAGAAGGAAATGGCAACCCACTCCAGTACTCTTGCCTGGAAAATCCCATGGACTGAGGAGACTGGTAGGCTACAGTCCACGCAGTCACAGAGTCGGACACGACTGAGTGACTTCACTCAGTCACTATATGTGACTGCTTCACTCAGCTGCTATATGTGTTACTTTCTTTAATCATTACTGCAAATCTATGATCTATTAACCTGCACTTTTTAGATGTAAAAATTGAGGTTAAGAGATTCAAGAGACATCTTTGGGATTCAAACTCAGGTATAGTTGGGATTCAAACTTAGGATGAAACCTAAAATTTTTACTTCATATACACACACATTTTTTGTTTTGTTTGGCTTTCTCCACCGCATTCACAGAACAAAAAATGTGGCTTATTGGCTGTGACTCAGAAATTTCTTAGAACTAAGCATAGTAAACTGGGGATTGATACACGATCCCTCTCTCTAGAACACAAAAGTATTTTGTTGCCAGTCACTTCTGACTGAGTCACTGGCTTTCCAATGAGAAATCTAATATGCAAAGCTGCTAATGATAAAGAGCAGAGTAATACTGATAATGAAAAAAATTTTTTTTTTTTAATACTGAAAATTTTAAAAAACAACAGCTAACACAAAGGACATAGTAATGTGCCAGAAAGTGTTCCGAGGACTTGAGAAGTATTAATTCTTTCAGTCATGCTAAGAGGTAGGTACCATTCAGTTCAGTCGCTCAGTCGTGTCTGACTCTTTGCGAACCCATGAACTGCAGCACGTCAGGCCTCCCTGTCCATCACCAACTCCCGGAGTCCACCCAAATCCATGTCCTTTGAAACAGTGATGCCATCCAACCATCTGATCCTCTGTCGTCCCCTTCTCCTCCTGCCCTCAATCTTTCCCAGCATCAGGGTCTTTTCAAATGAGTCAGCTCTTCACATCAGGTGGCCAAAGTATTGGGAGTTTCAGCTTCAGCATCAGTCCTACCAATTAACACCCAGGACGGATCTCCTTTAGGATGCCATTACATCCTCATTTTATAGACCAGGAAACTGAAGCACAGAGAAATTAAGTAAATTGCCTAAGTCACACAGCTTGATTGTGCTAGGGTAGTAGATGGGTGGGAGTTCAAACCCAATGACCCTGGCTCCAAAGCTCAGGCTCTTACTAGTTATAGTAGTTTTACTAATTTATATCAATGCAATTCAAACTTCACTTTAATTCATGCATGGGCTAGGTTGTATGCTTATAAAACTTAAATTAATAGGAAAATTAAAGATCTCAGGAGTAAAATCTAACATCCAAGTAAAAACAGGTTGAAGTCTTTAGAAATAATCATTTATACTATTTCCCACTTCTTAAAATTCTCTTGGCATGGCTTCTCTGACACCACTGCCCCAGCTCTTAGCATTTCTACTGAAGATCCCTTTCCTCTGCTGTAACAGTACCTACCTGAGAGGATTAGATGAATTTAAAAAGTAAAGTCCTTAAAACAGTTCCTGGTACATTACTGGGTGGTCCTCTGATGACAACTCACACATTGATTAATGCTATTCAACTCATTCCCTTCAGATCCAAATTTTTATATCCAAATGACTACTGAAGAGCTCCAACCAAAAGGAAGTTCAAATTCAACCACCCCAAAGTGAACAAGCTTCGCATCTTCCCCTTGAGATTCACTCTTTTCCTATCTTGACAAATACGTCTTACAAAACCAGTCACCTACGCTACAAGTCTGAGGGTCCCTTCTCTCTCATTTCCAACAGGGTATCAAACACTGTTAATTTTGCCTCTTACATGCCTTGGCTTGATGTAGGTGTCTGTCCTCTTACATCCCAGAGTTTCCTGTGCACCCTCTCCTCAGAGCATATCCCATTCCGTACCACACTATGGAATGATTCCCTCCCCTCCACACTGAGAGTAACCTGAGAGCACAGACCTTCTAATCTTTCTATTCCAGTATGTGGCATGATTTCTGGAACAGAGCAGGTACAATAAATGTCAGCTGAATGTACTGATTCAGTAATAGTTACTATCTACTTATAAATAATTTAATCCTATTCTACAAAATGCCTCCCACCAACTGTCAAAGCTCTGGGCTATTCTCAACTCTCAATTTATACCTTTATATTTGCTGGCCCAAAGGATCATTTGCTTTTATGGTTCAATAACCAATGGCACAGTGACTTCTTTACTCTCTCTCTCCCTACGATAGATCTCGACTGGTCTTGAGAATTCCTGATTGATGTATAAAACACTTGACCCTCTACAAGGCAAAACGTATCACAAGATGACCTTTCCCTGGGTTCCCACCTATATTTTGTTTTAAATGCTGTTATGTCCCTTTGTTTCAGTTACTGTGTATTCTGTGCACCTGGAATAACCATGTTGCTTTTGGAAGGGCTCTTGCATTTGGGGGATGCTGTTCTCAAGGACCTGACTAAACGGGGCCTCTCAGAGCTAAGCAAGATACTACGCCTACTCCTTTGAAACAATCTCTTCATGTTAGGAAATAAGGTTAGTTCATAACTTAGCACTGTGAATTTTGAATTCTAATAAATAAGATTGTTAGTGTTTTTATATTTTTATACCACCTAGAATATATTTGCTAATATTGTATCGATACTGAAGCTGTAACTTAGCTTAAAAAATAATTCACATTAATGTGAAAAGGTGAAAAACTTACTTCAGGTGCTTTTCTACCTAGAAGAATATAAGTAGCCATGACTTCATCATATTTCTGATTTATTAAGGCATCATTTATCTCATCTCGTACAAAACCCATGGTGATCATGATATCTAGAAATAAAAAACAAAATGCGAAATTTCTAAAAACAAGTTTATTTTAATCAAAGCAACAAAAATGGGCAAGTTTGTCCACATTAGATATGATAACTAAGTTCTAACATTTTATAGTGTAACTTTAATATAAAAACTTCTGGACTACTAATATACAGACTCTGTGTAGTTAGATACTGTACACCCCCCTTTTTCAGGCAGAAACACTCTCATGAGTCAACGTACTACTGAGCCTACTCCATTTCTCTCTGCCTAGCACAGTATTGAGCTGAGTTCCTTTGTCCAGATAGACATAGTATCTGTGACATACACAGAACACCTTCTCTCTCTTGCAACACATACTCAGCCACTCATGGAGCAGTTTCTTGACTCGCTTGACAAATTTGGTTTCTGAACTGTAGGCAGGTTGATTCTTTGAAAGGCTTGAATTCCATAGTTCTGATCAGATTTCTATCTCCCTCAAATGTCCCTCCTTTGCCATTCTGCCCTCAAGCAAGACAGCAGCATAGCTGAGGTGACTCAGTTATGAGTTTCTGATGGCTGTGAGAAGAGGGAGGAGGTTCGAAGCGGACATGGACCGGGTGTGGAGGATGGACCCTGCTGAGTTAGTGGGAAGTCAGGAGGGGACCAAAGGGCTCCTCCTGCCAACTCAGTGCCTCTGTATTTTTGGTTAAAATATGTGCTATATTTTGCTGATATTTATCAGTCTGAACAGTGCTGATTCTTAAATCAGTCACTCCTCTTGTTAGGAACTGTTGAAAGAAAAGAATGAGGCTTATTTACATTGTTTCCATTTTTATATCACTGTTGCCAACAAATGTTTTAGATTATAATATATGAGAACAAAATAAGGAACTTGAATTTTGCAATGTTTAGTGTATGTCTGCAGAAAGAAAAGATGATAATGCAAGCATTTTTCAAATAAAAACTCCTTCCCATTTACATTTTAAACACACTTTTTGTAGACTAATGGACTCTAGACTTTTAGCCTAGGGAGGACAGCACCTCTCACAATACTTAAATGCTTACCTATTCTTTTTGTGTCATTGAAATCTGGTTCAGGCTCAGCATATGGCTTTAGTTCTTCTTCTTCATGACCAACATTCATCCACCGATCTTTCATTATTTGCTAGGAAATAAACTTTACATTATGTTTGGCCAATCAGGACATTCAACCACTTATATTAGCTCTTTTTTAAGTAAATGTGAAATTTGCTAGTTTAATCAACAAGAATCATGTGACATTTTCAAACTAAAGTTACTGTTTCTGGTTTAATTAGCAGGCCAACAGAAGGACATACTTGTATTAATATATCTTATGACAACTATACCCATCACTCTGCACACTCACCAAATGAACTGACTCAAAAATACACTGCCTGCTGCCTATGTTCCTCTAAAAGGAGTATTTTCATATTTGAAAATTTTAACATAAAAACCTACTGATTTTAACTTCTGCTTCATATTTTTATAGTTAAGAATAATGAAAAGATTTTTCTCCTGGTCTTCTACCAAATATCTACTGTGCTGATTTTAAAATCATCTGCTATATTTAAAAATCCTCACTAAAACACTAGGAAAGAAGAGATCATAGGAGATGGAAATCAGGGTTAGTCAATGATGATAGCTTAGAGAATATGGGGAGAGGACAGTTAAGATTTAAGTCTAGAACTAGGAATTATTAAGAATCAGTGTGAAAACAGGCACTGGTGTGCATTACCAGAGTCAGATTTAAGCCGACACTCAAACAACAGACAGCCCTGGCCTGTTAAAAGGCAACCTGGGAGATGCAGTCTATGGAACGAGGAAAGTATGGGCAAACCATATATCACATAAGGGGTTAATATTCAGAATCTAGAAACAACTTCTACAACTCAATAACAACAAAAAATTGGGCAAAGTAAAAAATGGGCAAAGGACCTGTATAGGTATATCTCCAAAGAATATATACAAGTAGCCAATAAGCATATGATAAGAGGCTCAACATTACTGATCATCAGGGAAATCAAAATCACAGTGAGATATCACCTCATATATGTTAGGATGACAACTGTCAAAAAAAAAAAAAGAAAATAACAAGGGTTGGTGGGAATATGAAGAAACTGAAACCCTTGTGCACTGATGGTGTGACTGTAAAATGGTATTGTTACTATGGTAAACAGTATGGAGGCTCCTTAATATACTAAAAACGGAACAACTATCTGATCCAGCAATCCCACTTCTAGGTATATATCCAGAGTAAGTGAAAACAGGATCTTGAAGAGCTATTTCATACCCATGTTCACTGCAACATTTTTCACAATAGCCAAGATGTAGAAAGAATCTAAATGTCTGATGGATGGATAAAGAAAATGCGATATGCACATACAGTAAAGTGTTAGCCTTAGAAAAGAAGGGAATTCTGCCATATGCTATAATGTGGATGAACTCTGAGGACACTGTTAAGAAAAATTAGCCAATCACAGGAAAACAAACACTGCATGATTCTACTCATATAAAGGATCTACTTATAACATCCTTTAAATAAAGGATCTACTTATATAAAGGATGGTTTTAAATAAAACTCATAGAAACCGGAAGTAGAACATTGTTTGCCTAGATCTACTTATATAAAGGATGGTTTTAAATAAAACTCATAGAAACAGGAAGTAGAACGTTGTTTGCCTGCATTCGGAGGAAGGAGCAATAGGAAGCTATTGTTCAATGGCCAATATGCTGCACTAGACCAGGTAAACAAACTAATCCATTTCAGATTTCATTTGAGATACCTCAACACAAGAAACAAGAGGACAAGCAAGACTCCAAAACTGAAGAAAGTTTACTTTAGCTATCACTGCCAGTGAATGGAGATGACTACTTGCTGAGAAACTCTAGCAAATAATAGACACAGATGAATTATGAAGAATTAAACAAATCAACAGTAGGAAAAAAAACCCCTATACATAGGTCCACACATTAAAAGACTATGGACTTTAGATTGGCCAGATGAAAATAATTTTTCTTAAATCGTTTTAGCCTTTGTAAAGTATACCCCATATATATCTGAATTTGTACTCAGAAATTTTCATTTCAAAAATGGTTATTATTATTTTTTGCTTTACTACCACTTGTATTAGGCAGACAAAAGCAAGATTTTTAAAATTATCTTAGCTGAAAAAAATATTAAAAGTAGAAAAATACTTCTTGAGGACTAAAAATTACAGAGAAGCAGCAGTAAGAAAGGGCTTTGCTTTAGGCTCAAACTGTTATTACTTTAAACATTTTGGTTAAGGGCTGGAAAAATTAAAGAAAATATACGAAGATGAGACAGCAGAAGAGTTTTTCGGCTTCTTTCTAAAAAAAAAATTCATGCATACATAGTCTAATAAATAGGGGGGAAAAAAGTGCACAGCATGAAACACAAATCCTTTTAAAATCATGTGTGATCCTGTCTCTCCCATTATGATCCCAATTAGGAAGAGCTGAAACCATTCATATACACAGCCTAAGAAAGCTATATAAATATTTAGACCTAGAAAACAACCAAAGGTCAAGCAAGGATAATATAAAATCAATTTCATTAATTTTGTTCTCATGGAGGATTAAGGCACATAACTTATAAGGCCCTAAGAAATACATAGTCATATCTAAGAAGCAACAGGAAGGTGTATAAGTTAAATAAGAAGTTAATAAGACAAGCAGATTATTTGAATCAAGATTCTTTAAATCAAATTTCAATATTAGCAAATTATATAGTCAGGAAAGACTAGAGTTTACTCAGTAATTCATGATACTCAAATAACACTGAAAAAAAATACATCAAGATTTATTTAAAAAAATGGGAATTGGGAAATATTTCATATCAAAACATACAAAGTTGCTATAAGGCTATAAAGCTGATTAACCAGACTCCTTCAGTCAAGCAGTTAAAGGGACACAGAGAGCTTAGACATGAAGAAGAACCCTTAATCTATTCATTAAAAACACTGAGCATCATCTCTAAAGAAAGAAACACAAATTAAGGTGATTATGACTGTATTACTACCATAAAGACACCAATTACTAGAAATTATTCTATCCAATACAGAAACAAGCTGTGGAGAACAGATACCCTCAAGTGCTTTAGGTCACATACAATCCTTTGGCAATGCTACACAGGACCTAGCAGACTGCTTATACCTTCTGATTCAGAAACTATGGGCTTGGAGTATTTATCTAAGCATATATCCCAAAGGAAAAAAGTTTATCACATTAATTTTAGCAAAAATAATGAAAACAGTTCAAATACACAACAAGCAAGAAACCAGTTAAACTTCGATACATAAAGGGAAGGAAGTCATTCTCATGATAAAGCAAAGAGTACAAAGTATAAACGTTAAAGGTAAAAAAAAATGCAATATGACATGAAAACATTACTATATAAAAATTTGTTTACATATTGCAGACTGGTGTTTTGAAAATGGCTGTTTTTAAAAGTTTATAGATTTATTTTAATTGCAAACTTGACAATAAAGTTCATATGAAAATAAAAGTGAAGACTAATACAATTTTTAACATCATTGTTATTTCTAAGGGAGTTTCTTAAGATTTGGTAAAAGAAATTTTCATTTAAATTGATATCAGGTTTCTCTGGAAAGTCAGTTCTAGGAATTGTGAAGCAGGACAGCCTTTGTATAGTGATATCTGCAATATTATGGTAGCATTTCCAATGTAGACTCATGGTTCCATAGCTGGAAAACACAGTTTTGATAAGCTGAAACAGGAGGTTCCAGACTGTACTCAAATACATCAAGTTGAACTTCTGATGAGCAAATGTTTTCATAATAATAATTTGGATTTTTAATTCTACTCAGAGAATTCTAATACTGTAATCCTTCACATTTTAATGTTAAGGATAAAAGAGTTAAATATTTGGCTACTGTTGTAAATGAATCATCATTAAGACATCAAGTACATCTTATCAACTGTACACAGAGATTTTAACATCTATTCCCCTTAAATAATTTTTGTTGGTCTTTTTGCTCTGCTGATTAGCTGAGCTGATGCCTCAATTCTGGAGATTTTTTAAGTAAGTGACATGCATATAAATTTGACTCCAGTGATAAAAATGGATCACAAAGCATGGTTAAGAGAAGTTTTTTTGTCCCTATAAAATTTTAGAACTGATGAGTGTCCACAATTGTAACTATTTCACTTAATTTTCTATCATAATGGTTCAAAGTAAGTTTAGAAGAGCAGTAATATGAAAGTGGGCTTTTTTACTGCATAGATTTATCTATTAAAACATTATTAACATGTCGCTTGACCCCCAAAAGAAAAAAAAAAAAAAAGAAAAAATTATAGGAAGGAATTAATCACATTTAAACAAATAATTCAGTAAAAAAAATCTGATGATTGATTCACTGATATAAAGCATTTAACTTCCCAGTGGAAGTCACCATCCCTTAACTTCCATCCAAACATACTGCATCTCTCAGTGAAAAGTATTGTGGTAATGAAGTTGCAAAGCCCAAACTAACCTGAGAGCTCTGTACATGGGGATGGCTCACTATAAGGCTGCCTCCTAACCAGCAGGGAGTCCGTGTCAGAAAGCCCCATTGCTACACTAAAACTACAGTTTAAATGAGATTAATTCTCTGAGTTTCTACCCTATCTATTAAGGCAAATAAATGAAGACAAAAAAGTACTAGAGAACAATACATGCTGAATCTCTGAAATTACTTTAGTACAGGTGAAAATATTCTTAAAAACAGATGGTGGGCAAAACACTTAGTAAGTTGTTCAGATTACAGCACCAATGGAAAAAATGTTAGACCTTTTTGGTTACATGAGCCTCTGACATCAGTGGGTTCAATATACTTAATACTTTTTAATAGCACCTTTTATTATAAATATCTCACATATATGGAATGTATATAGGCAACAAAACAGTGTGGTAAGAAATGAAATACCTGTTTCCAACATGCTCTAGTTATTAAACATATCAAATTTTTTGTATGGATGTTGAGAGGGTGCTACTGAATTTTTTTACTATCAGATACAGTCATGGGTATTCACCGGATTCAAATTTCACTATTTTCTTTCATCCTTGAAATATCTGTATTCCTAAATACAAGGTTAGGTTTTCCTTTTTCTTCAACTAAATCAATCTTATCCCTATTGTGATGTTGTTTGAATACTTCATTGCAGGATGAAGAAGAAGAGTCTCTAGAGAAACCCAGTGCACAACTTTTGCGTAGTGAAAGCATCATGTGACTTTCTCTAGCTTGAACAGAATACAAATGAGATGATCTGGCAATTTTCCTAAAAAAACACGGGTCAGTCCCTCGAATATTTTAATTGTCAAACTTTAAATATAGGGTGGAAAAAATTACTTACTTCTAAGCTGCCTCTCTTAATTGGATTCAGCACTAATAATTTCTTCAAAAGGTTTTCACAGTCTGTGGACATATAGAAGGGAATACGGTACTTCCCTCGTAAGACCCGCTCCCGCAGTTCCTTAGGAAGCAAAAGAAAGCATTTATTGCTGGCTGATGAAGTCACGGTGATTGGGGATAGAACATTAATACCGAATTTAGCCAATACCTTTAAATTCTGGCCGTCAAAAGGCAAGGAGCCACTGACCAGCGTGTAGAGAATGACGCCGAGGCTCCACACGTCCACTTCGGGCCCGTCATACTTCTTCCCTTGGAAAAGTTCAGGAGCGGCGTAAGGTGGGCTGCCACAAAATGTGTCCAACTTGTTCCCGACTGTAAATTCATTACTAAAACCAAAGTCAGCAATTTTAATATTCATGTCAGCATCAAGGAGAAGGTTTTCAGCCTAAGAAGAAAATAATAAAAAGGACAATGTAAAGAGCCTACGTAAAATAAAATGCTCGTTATAATTGTTCAGATCGTAAACATGTATTCTTGTCTCTCTTTTTAAGATTATGTGAATTTTTTATTATTTAAAAACTTTTTCCAAGCTTCACTGAGGTATGACTGACAAATAAAAATTGAATATATTTAGGCTTTACAGCATTACGTTTTAAAATGGCATTCAAAGCAATAATAAACCTATACATTGTGAAATGATTACCATAATCTAGTTAATTAACACATCTATTACCTCACAGTTACTTTTTAAAAAATTGTTATTAATTCTTATTGGAGTTTAGTTGCTTTACAGTTCTATGTTAGCTTCTGCTGTACAGCAAAGTGAATCATTTATACGCATACCTATATCTGCTCTTTTCTGGATTTCTGTCCCATTTAGGTCACCATAGCACATTGAGTAGGGTTCTCTGTGCTATATAGTAGGTTCTCCTTAGTTATCTATTTTACACATAATAGTGTATATATGTTGGTCTCAATCTCCTAATTTCTTGTCTTTCATTTTTAAATATAACATCAAACTGAGAAGCCCAGTAGACTACTCCAACATCTAATTGTTCAGAATTATATCTCTATAGGGCTGAATTTTAACACTATCACTTCATGGCAAATAGATGGTGTATAAAAATGGAACAGTGATAGACTTTATTTTCTTGGACTGCAAACACTGCAGATGGTGACTGCAGCCATGAAAGTAGAAGACTCCTGGAAGAAAAGCTATGACAAACCTAGAGAGCGTATTAAAAAGCAGAGACATCACTTTGCCAACAAAAGTCCATATAATCAAAGCTATGGTTTTTCCGGTAATCATAGACAGATGTGAGAGCTGGACCACAGAGAAGGCTGAGTGCTGAACAACTGATGCTTTCAAACTGTGGTGTGGAGAAGACTGTTGACAGTCCCTTGGACTGTAAGGAGATCCAACTAGTCCATCCTAAAGGAAATCAACCCTGAATATTCACTGGAAGGACTGATGCTAAAGCTGAAATTCCAATACTTTGGCCACCTGACACAAAGAACTGACTCATTGAAAAAGACCCCAACGCTGGGAAAGATTGAAGACAGGAAGAGAAGGGGATGATAGAGGATGAGATGGTTGAATAGCATCTCTGACTCGACGGTCATGAGTTTGAGTCAGCTCCAGGAGTTGGTGATGGACAGGAAGCCTGGTGTGCTGCAGGCCATGGGGTCGCAGAGAGTCAGACACGACTGAACGACTGAGCAACGACGACAAAGACTGATTTTTAACACTATATAGGAAGGTTTCATTTATATGCATATATGTAACTGGGCTTCCCAGGCGGTGCCAGTTGTAAAGAACCCACTTGCCAATGCAGGAGATGTAAGAGACGCAGGTTCAGTCCCTGGGTTGGGAAAATCCCCTGGAGGAGGGCATGGCAACCCACTCCAGTATCCTTGCCTGGGGAATCCCATGGACAGAGAAGCCTGGCAGGCTACAGTCCATAGGGATGCAAAGAGTTGGACATGACTGAAGCAACTGAGTATGCACACATGTGTGTAACTGTTTAAGAAAGTTTATTTAAAAACTATTTTCTCCCAGAGGTCATTTTAAGCCTAATTTTCTTCCTTATGGTAAAAAACATCCTGGAATTGTACCTTAATATGACCTATTCTAAAGAATATAAGTCAACAAAACACTAATACACTATGGGGTTAAACCAACCAATTTACCCAAATATGCTCTGTTTTAACAGAGTATCACTAGTTAAAGCAAGTCAGGGGTTCCATGACTAATGAATTCTTCCTTGTCCTTTCTTGCAAAATGCATCCTCAACAAAGTTCTATTCTTCCAGTAAAAGGAAATACAACATCAGCCTCCATTAGGTTTTATCTGTTTTAAGCCTCTTTTTAATTTTCTAAAACTACATTGTTTTACTGGAGGCTTATTATGGTAGAAAGAAGAGATATCTCCCTATGTTTTGAAAAAATGGGTTTTCTAAAATATTCCTGAATCAGAAACATTTAACAAAAAACATTTAAACATACCTTTTATACATGCAAGTAATTCAATAAAGGATTTGGTTTTGTACATGTTTTGTTTCATTCTATGCTAAACTGACAGACTAACAAAGTTATCACTTAGTTTGTAGATGTGTTTTATCAGGTTACAAAAAGGAGTAAAATTTTACTAAAATCCAGAGTTCTCTATACCACTTAAGGGTCCAACAGTAAGCAGAGCTCAGCACTCTAGTTTGGGATGTTTGTTTTCATCCTGTTTTAGGAAATAAAGATACAGATAATACCCAAAATATGCAAAAAATGTGGTATATTTTAACAGCACACAGATTTGGAAGATTTATATTAGTTCATCACATTATGGACTGTGTGACAAAACCAGGTTATTTTGATGTTCTGATTCAAGGGTCTGGTGATTGTAAATTTCTGTGGCATTCTGGGAGCAAGCTAGACTTAGCTCAGTCTCTCTAAAGATGTCTGGATAGACGGCAAAGTACCCAAGGCTGCCCAAGACGGGGAGAGCTGGAGAGAGTTTTGAGGTTTCCTCCCAAGTGCATACAGGAAACTCCCTCCACAGGACTAAGGAGAAACACAAGGTGATGAATGTTTTTTTTTTTTTTCCGCAGATATATTCCATTTAAGAAATGAGACAACAAACTAGGAGTCAAACACACAGGCAGGGAAATAAATAGCTCTCTTCTTTCTCTTTCTTTGCAGCAGTGATTTCCCTTAAAATAGCTGAGGGAGGAAATTAAGAAATAGAAATAAATATTTGAAGCAGTAGAAACTCTAAAATCTCATAAAAACGGAGCAAAATACAGTGTTAGACTTCAAACAACTACTTAGGACAGTAAATATAACATAAATTACTGCTAGTAACTGACATAGGCAATGAGAAAAGAAGTTAAAAAAAAAAAAATGACTCCTAGATAAGGAACATGCAAATCAAATTTGGAAAAACAGAGAAAGAGGGAAAAAAAACTTTTTAGACATGGAACTTTTTAACTTTTATTTAAAAAAAAATCAATTTGGCCTCAACCATTTCTTTTTTAAATTATTTTTAATAAAAAAAATTAAAGAGAAATATTAATAACCTTGGATATGCAGATGACATCACCCTTATGGCAGAAAGTGAAGAAGAACTTAAGAGCCTCTTGATGAAAGTGAAAGAGGAGAGTGAAAAAGTTGGCTTAAAGCTCAACATTCAGAAAATGAAGATCATGGCATTCGATCCCATCACTTCATGGGAAATAGATGGACAAACAGTGCAAACAGTATCAGACTTTATTTTGGGGGGCTCCAAAATCACTGCAGATGGTGATTGCAGTCATGAAATTAAAAGACGCTTACTCCTCGGAAGGAAAGTTATGACCAACCTAAGCTAAGTCGCTCAGTCGTGTCCGACTCTCTGCGACCCCATGGACTGTAGCCCACCAGGCTCCTCCGTCCATGGGATTCTCCAGGCAAGAATACTGGAGTGGGTTGCCATTTCCTTCTCCAACCTAGTCAGCATATTAAAAAGCAGAGACACTACCATCCCCAACTAAGGTCCATATAAGTCAAAGCTATGGTTTTTCCAGTAGTCACGTATGGATGTGAGAGTTGAGCTATAAAGCTGAGCACTGAAGAATTGATGCTTCTGAACTGTGGTGTCAGAGAAGACTCTTGAAAGTCCCTCAAGGAGATCACACCAGTCAATCATAAAGGAAATCAGTCCTGAATATTCACTGGAAGGACTGATGCTAAAGTTGAAACTCCAGTACACCTGAAACTCCAATACTTTGGCCACCTGACTCACTGGAAAAGACCCTGATGCTGGGAAAGATTGAAGGCAGGAGGAGAAGGGGATGACAGAGGATGAGATGGTTGGATGGCATCACCGACTCGATGGACATGAGTTTGAGCAAGCTCTGGGAGTTGGTGATGGAAAGGGAAGCCTGGTGTGCTGCAATCCATGGGATCACAAAGAGTCGGACACGACTGACAGACTGAACTGATGGCTGATTTGCACTGTTGTACAGCAGACACCAACACAATTTATAAATCAATTTTCCTCCAATTAAAAGAAAACTTTCTGAAAAACTAAAAAAAAAAAANAGGAGAAGGGGACGACAGAGGATGAGACGGCTGGATGGCATCACAGACTCGATGGACGTGAGACTGAGTGAACTCCGAGAGATGGTGATGAACAGGGAGGCCTGGCGTGCTGCAATTCATGGGGTCGCAAAGAGTCGGACACGACTGAGCGACTGAACTGAACTGATGCTGCTGCTGCTGCTAAGTCACTTCAGTCGTGTCCGACTCTGTGTGACCCCAATGGGGTGCCACTGCCTTCTCCAAAAGTATGCTAGTTTATACTAATCACACGCATTTGATATTCATAGTAGTAGTAGTGATAGTCGCTCAGTCGTGTCCAACTCTTTTGAGACCGCATGCACTGTAGTCTGCCAAGGTCCTCTGTCCATGGGATTCTGGACAAGAATACTGGAACAGGTAGCCACTGCCTTCTCCAGGGGATCTTTCCAAATCAGGGATCAAACCTGGGCCCTCCTGCATTGCAGGCGAACTCTTTACCAACTGAGCCACCAGGGATTCATAAAAACATCCAAAATTTTCCTAATACTTCTCTGAATTTCAGTGTAAGGATGAGCACTGGCTCTTACATTAGACAAACCTGGATTTGTACCCTGACCTTGCTTCTGATGGAATGGGGCCTCCGGCATTTTAAATTAGGGACAAAGTTACACATTTATGTATTAAGAGAAGCTAATTAACAGAATCAAATCCTCTTAACCGTTAATGCTAGATAACCTCTCATCCACATTTTCTTCATTTACTCAGTGAAAATACTGCCCTTTAAGAAAATATTCCTATGATTTATGTCAGAGTGTTTTGCCTCAGTTCTCTTCTAGGAGTTTTATGGTGTCATGCCTTGTATTTAGATCTTTAAACCATTTGGAGTTTGTTTTTGTATATGGTGTGAGAGAGTGGTCTAATTTCACTGACTTAAATGTAGCTGTCAAGCTTTCCCAACACCACTTGATGAAGAGACTGTCTTTTCTCTACTGTATACTCATGCCTCCTTTGTCTTTGCCATAGATTAACTGATTGTAGGTGTGCGGGTTTATTTCTGGGCTCTTGATTCTGTTTCACTGATCTATATGTCTGCTTTTATGCCAATACTAAGCTGTTTGGATTACTGTAACTTTGTGGTATCATCTGAAGTCTGGGAGGTCTGTGCCTCCACCTTTCTTCTTTATTCTCAAGATTGCTTTGGCAATTCTAGGTCTTCTGTGGTACCATATAAATTTGAGGATTATTTGTTCTAGTTCTGTGAAAACTGTCATGGAAGTTTTCATAGGAATTACATTACATTTGTAGACTGCTTTGAGGAGTGCAGCATTTTACCAATATTAATTCTTCCAATCCAAGAGTATGGGGTATCTTTCCATTTCTTTGGATCATCTTCAATTTCCTTTATCAATATTTTACAGTTCTCAGTGTTATAGGTGCATATAGGTCTTTTACCTCCTTAGTTAAGTTTATTCCCCCAGACAAAAGATATAAAAGCAAAAATAAATAAAATAAAGGGGACCTAATCAAACTTCAAAGCTTTTGCACAGCAAAGGAAACCATGAACAAAACAAAAAAATAATCAAGGAATGGGATAAACTATTTGCAAATTTTTAAACTTTTAATTAACAAGGGGTTAACATTCAAAATATATAAACAGTCATACAACTCAGTAATACAAAAAACCAACAGGCCAATCCAAAAATGGGCAGACAACCTAAATAGTCACTTTGCCAAAGAAGGTGTATGGCCAACAGGCACATGAAAAGATGCTCAACACTGCTAATTATTAGAAAAATGTATATAAATATGTATCAAAAGCACAATGAAGTTATCACTTCACCATGGGCAGAATGGCTATCATCAAAAAGACTACAATTAATAAATGCTTAAAAGGGTGTGAAGAAAAGAGAACCTGCCTACACTGTTGGTGGGAATGTAAATTGGTGCATTGGCTATGGAGAAGAGTAAGGAGGTTCCTTACAAAACTAAAAAATAGAGCTACCACATTACCCAGCAATCCCACTCTTGGGGATATATCCAGAAAACACAAAAACTCAATTTGAAAAGATATACACACACCAAGATACAGAAATAACCCATGTGTCCATCAACAGATAACTGGCTTAAGAAGATGCAGGTGTGTGTGTGTGTGTGTGTGTGTGTGTGTGTCTGTGTGTGTGTGTACATGCACAATGGAATATTATTTCACCATAAAAAGGATCGAAATAATGCCATTTGCAGCAATATGGATGGACTAGGGAATATCATACTAAGTGAAGTAAATCAGACAAAGAAACACAAATATTATATAATATCATTTATATGTGGAATCTAAAAATAATACAGATGAATCTATATACAAAATAGAAACAGACTCATAGACACAGAAAACAAACTTATGGTTACCAAAGGGAAAAGGAAGAGAGAGGGGAGGGATAAATTAGGGGTATGGGATTACCAGATACAAAATACCATACAAAAAATAGGTCCCTGTATAGCACAGGCAACTACATTGAATATCTTGTAATAACCTATAATGGAAAAGAACCTGAAAAAAATATATGTATAATATGTAACTGAATGACTGTACACTTGAAACTAACATAATACTGTAAACCAACTATACTTCAATTTAAAAAAAGAAAGAAAATACTGCCTTTTATAAAAAACTGCTGTAAAAATTAAATAAAAGCGAATTTCTTCTATAATGTCTGGTACAATCATGCAATCAAAAAAACAGCTCTAACAGTATCAAATATCTGTTAAGAATAAGAAATTTTTGTTATAAAACCAGTTGCTTACCTTAAGATCACGGTGAACAATGCACTTTTGATGACAATACTGTACAGCAGATACAATCTGAAATAAATATTTGGATAAAAGATTCAAAATTATTATAGTAAAAGCATCCATTTTTCCCAATTATTATTCCAGTTAGAGAAGTTACTAGCTTGGATTTCAAAGTTACATTTAGTAATTTCACTGTTCCTTTAGTTCAGAAAACCATACTTGCTAAAGTGATGAAATTTTCACTTTTAAATTCAGACAATGTGGAAAAGTAGTGTTCTCTTGCTAAAATATACTAAATATTTATCAGAGTGCATGAAGATTTTTCGTATAGGCTGTTATATTTCTCTGTTTACACAATCAAATGTATACTTCATAGTTTTGGGTCAAATGGTTTACTCCACTGTTGGAATAAGAATTTTGGCACACATGAATCAGCATTTCAAGATAATTGGCTCAAGTTCAAAATGCAAAACTCTATTTTAGGAATTACATTAAATGTGCTCAAGGTATGTTTCTCAGGGAGGTCAACTGACTTAAGAATTTATCAACAGGGTATTTAGCAATACTATATTTTTGTCTGTTCATATATTACAAAGCAAAGGGAAAATTTTTGAGCCTTAAAAGGAAACCTAATTTTCAAAAGAAAAAGGATAAAAACTATATATAATTTTAAATCTGTCACTAATTCAGCTGGGCAAAGTAATCTACACTTGTAACTAGATTTTGTATGCAGTCTTAATTTCTATTACCTAGGGCTCTTTGGGGATAAGTGCTAAACAGGAAAGAACCCAATGGCTTAAGGGCCAAAGATACAAGTGAGAAATAGGTTATAAGCAATTCTATGATAGTTATATACTTTTATTACATAAAATACAGAAATGGAAACTATCTGATAGCAATCTGTTAAGAGCTACTTTGTACATACATGTATGCCCATTTTAGCACAGCAGAACATTCAAGTCTGTGGAGTCAGTTAAATATAAACACAGTCTGAATGTTGAGTATTGGTTAGGCATTTACAAATGGGGACAGAAATGAGATTTTTAAAAGTCTAAAGGTGATGTGAAGTATGACCACGCTAATAGGAGATTGGTTAGGAAAAAAAAAAACCAACTTCGAAGTAGTACAAGTGAAGCTGTTATTTCAGTATTATAAAATTATTCTAATGTATATTAAAATGGTTCAAAGACAGAGAAGACATGAATTCAAAACAAAATCAACATACAATGAGTAAGATGTAACTCTACTAAAGTCAGTTTGATCCAATAGTTTATTGAGTACCTGCTATGTGCAAGAAAATGTGCTAGTTGCAAGGGGAACACAAAAATGAACCATAAATGTGCACCCTGTCCTTAAGGAGTTTACAGTCTGATTAGGAGGAAAAAATATGTATATAAGTAACTATGTATATAATAAGGCAGAATCATAGAAGCAGATGTACAAAGAAGCAAAGGAATCATAAAAATAAAGAATAATTTCCAGTTGGTAGGTGATATTAACATTTGACCTAAGCCAACATGAAGGACGGAAATATTTTAAAATGTGGAGGCTTGGGGATGGGGATGTAGAGGGTAAGGGGGTGAAATGCCTACTGTGGAGGCAACACAATGTATCTGAAAAGTAGGTTGGAAAATGGTAATATTGGGAGTTAAACCTGGACAGAAGTTGGTAAAAGTCTCTGAATTCCAAACTAAGCAGGTGCTACAGAACCATGAAATGTTTTTGAGCAAAACAACTGTGAATGATTATAATCCATTTAAGTGTGAGTCCCTCAAATACAGCAGAACCCTACAAGTAATATGCAGCATTCATTTTCTTAAGCAATATGCTTCAAATTGTAATATCTAATCTTCACCAAAATATGTTCATTAGTTAAGAGATATACATTTATATGTAAAATATTAATTCAACTTATTGAATATATTATATAGGCCATAGGATGTTCATATTATAAGGCTATTTTTGTATCACAGATGACAGAATTTTACTGATAACATTATGTTTTTCAAGTCACCTTTTCTTGATACAATAAAGAAGGCATGCTACAGATGATTTGGTTACCAAACATGAACTTCACCTTAGACAGGATAGTTTCTATGAAAGCAGTTCTATAGGCACTTCTGGAATAAAAATCTCCTGCGTCTTAAAGACTTAAGAAGGAAAGACAATTTATAATACCACCACACAATACCATTGATCTAGTAGGATACAATTTCTACAATGAAAGAAGCTCTGGCTTCTGACTCACTCATTGTAAGAATCCCCATCCACAAATCTAAGTTTTACTGCATTAATCTATGGCCAGACCCTCCCATCTCCCTTCTGTACCTCCACAAATGTAATGTATGAACTTCTTTATGATCCTTTTGTTACAGATCTCAAAAACACGATTGACAATAAGTCCTGCACTGACCCTAAGACAAGACATGTCAATGTTTTGCCATGAGGTGCAATTGTGGGGTTTGCTTTGCAATTATTTATAAGTGGGTCAGGAATTCCCAAGCTTCAAGTCGTAGCCTTGATATTGGGAGGGCTGAATCAACATTATATTTTCTTGTACGCCTTCAAATCTTAAGAGAATGCAGAGGAGCAATAGCTGCTAAATTGGTCCTAAACTGTCATAGTGTCTTTGCTATAATTCATGGTACAGTCAAGGACATACATGTATAGGTGTGTATATACCCTTACTAATATAGTATATCCCCCTTCACTGTTAAACTCTTAAAAGTAATTGCATGAAATATAGAGCAAATAAAAATAAAATAAATATACATTAACTAGAGTTTTAATTAAACCTATAAAGAAAAATAAATTTAGCAAACATAAAAACAAAAACAAGTTTTTGACAAATAACTACAAAATGGTGTATGTGTTTTCATTGTTTTTTAAAATGTGAGTTGGTTACCTATTTAATTTGGGGGGAAGACATATAGATAGTAAAATACATTTAATATTTATAATAGAGAGTTATTTTTTAAACTCCCATTGCTTTACATTTTAAATAGAATTCATTTCATATTCAACCTCTGATCTCATTTCAAAGTAATCCAGATTTCATTTAAAAAAAAAAAGAGCCACTTAATAATTACTTGGATCTTTATGAAAGTATCTGTGCCCTAGCCTCCTATTCTGCTCATACCTGTCAATAAATATGAGTAATCTCTTTGAAACAGCAGGCATTTTCACCTTCTCTAATTCCATATAGTACCCAGTACAATTTTGACCACAGTATGTTTTAAATAATAAATAAATAAAACCAACCAACTAAAAAGAAGAGTGAGCAGTGACAGTCCTTCAAATACCGATTTAGATTTCAATGGAAATATCTAACATCAACTGGAATTTTCTTCCTAGTTGGCTACTAAAGCTAGTGTGACTGAGATGGAGAGAACGAAGACATTTGAAGTGATGATTGTAGTTCTTTACTTAAGTAAACTTGGACTTGCAACCCAGCACAGAAAAGAACTTAACAGTATGTGGCGGATTGCTGTCCAGCTTCTCAGTGTTGCTTCTTCATTACCAGTTGTCTTTAGATCCAGCTATTTTAAGTCAAATGCTTCTAAGATCCATTTCAAATATAATGAATGGCTGTATATATCTTTGGTCTAAAGCATTTTATATATTGTGTTCCAAAAAATAATGACTCTGTGAGATATTAATAATAGATGTTTCCCAAAATAAACTCACTCCATGATTAATTCGGAGAGTGCTATGTCAATAAAATAGTCAAAAAGGTATTTTCCTCCCATCTTCTTTAGGACTTCTATAATTGTTTATATGTTAACATATATGTAAAAATCTCACAGTGGAACATTTCATATTAGTATGACCCAATCTTACTGATTACAGGATCACTTTAATTACAGAATCATGCTTACAGAAGAGATACTGAACTATTTTTAAGTTGAGTATTTTAAATTCACTAAGGCAAAGTTTGGCATATAGTAAGTTATCTGTTGAAACTTCAGTAAATTTTATTAACAATTTACAATTTATTAATCTGGCATTGCTACAGTAATTCTTAAAGTATGCTAATTTTAATTACTTCATTCCTAAAAATTAGAAACAAAAGCTTACATGAACTTAAATTGCTTTTTCTTATTTTATCATTTAGGTAACAAATCATAATCAAGTCGACCTGGAAATACCAATATCTTACCATATTCTTCATACTGGCAAGGTTCCTTCCCTATTCGACTAAATAAAATTGATCATAGTCTTTAAACCTACAAAAATAGGAGTTCCAAAAGCAAGATATCTTTAATTACTTAAAAAAATACAAAAACCTTTTTAAACAGTACACAGTTATGTTGTACATATAAAGGTAATAATACTTAATAATAATTCCTGGATAAATGTTTAAGTATTTATTTTCTATCTCACTCTAGGTCTCTACTTCCAAGACTATCAAAGAGTTATGAGTAAGAGTCTCAACTATAAACATTTTACTATTTATGGTGATCTAAAAATAACCAAATATAACTATTTTACAAATTTCTTTTTCAGGTTTCCATCTTTAAAAAGAAAGTATCAATTTTTCTTTTTAAAGTACCATGTACTCTGAATTCTGGTTTGTGATACTGTCCATTGTACATCACTAAAAATATCAGCAAAACAAAGTTGAAAACTACTTTCCATACCTGCCTAAATTTTGCACGGGCCTCTTTTTCTTTCATTCTTCCATGGGCAACTAAGTAATCAAATACTTCACCTGAATCAAAAAGGTAAAGCAGGCAGTAAAATATACATAGATTTTTCAGTTAACAATATATGCAATGTCAAGTTTTTGCCTTGTTTTTAAAGAAGCTTTTGGCCCACACTTTTCTGATAGTTCTACATAAATTAAAACTATTACATGATAGAAAAAAAGGGAAAAAGACATATAAAACCAAATATTGGTAGCAGCTTATGAATCAGCAAAACTCCTTTAATAAAAAAATCATAAAAACATTAAGAAAACTTTCTTTCTTCTTTCCAGTACTATGTGAAAATACAGTCAACTCTTTATTATCCATTCAAATAAAGGGAAGTCACAGCACAAGCAACCAAAAATTACATTTGGCTCTGTATTGGGAGCTTACGTTTCAAATAAAACACCAAAAGTCATATTATGTTGGCTGACTCTCTTAAAGTCTACCGATCATTTAATCTTAGTTAAATTCCACCTCTCTATCTCCATCCACACTGATTTCATTCTTATCCTTCGTATTTTGACCATGTTCTTTCTCATGATACTCATTTCACCTGCACTGGTACTTAACTCCTTACTATACAGAATGAAACCATCCTTGTGTGCATCTCCTATTACCCTAGAGGAACTGCAACCTTCTTGAACGCTGTCATCACACCCATACTTTACCTGCATGCCCATCCCATGACAGGACACAAAGTGGAGAGACAATACAAATTTGTTGAAATAATTTAAAGATATTAGAAGCTGTAAAAATTTTCTAATAGATCCTTTACATGTAAGTTTTTTCATTTTTCTCTAATTAATAATAATAAACCTAATGTTCAGTTACATTATGAAAGATAAAATACCTCAGTGTAAGGGATAAAAATTTTATATCCTTATAATTTGTACCATATAGACATACATGTATATTAAAAACTCACCAAGTGGCTTAAAGAGTTCTTATAAAGTACAGCAAAGTGTTTAAAAACTCAGGTTTTAGAATCAGACTAATTTTGGTGTGAATCCTGATTTAGCCCTAAGTTGCTATGGGGAGATATTAGGAAGATTTCTTAACTACGTTAAGACTCTGTTTCTCCCTATTGCCTACCTCACATGGCTGTTGTGAGGATTAATGAAATAATGCATGTGCTTAGCACAGTGACTGGCATATAGTAAGCACTCAATAAATTATATATTTGTATTTAGGTATACGGATATATTACATATACATATATGCAATATCAATCCTAGGACGTAAGTAAAATGTTAAAATTAAAATGCAGTGATGTATGTATGTCAGATGAAACTAATACATCTACAATGTTAGCAGATTATATAAAGCATACTTAAATGATTAAATGGGATGATAAAAACAGAGAAATGAACAGATGCTCTAGTTGACCCANAAAATGTTAAAATTAAAATGCAGTGATGTATGTATGTCAGATGAAACTAATACATCTACAATGTTAGCAGATTATATAAAGCATACTTAAATGATTAAATGGGATGATAAAAACAGAGAAATGAACAGATGCTCTAGTTGACCCATCACAGCAGTTAACTCTAGATATGTGAATTTAGGCTGGGAAAGGTATATACGGCAGGGGTTCAAAAATCTGAACTGCCCTCAAGTTTTGCCTGGAATGTTCACACCCCAGATGTTTACATGACCCAGTCTTTTACTGATTATATATTACTTATTTATGATATGCTTCCCCAACTAGAATGTCATCTTTTTGATGGCAATGACGTTGTATCTGTTCATCCAAGTGTTGCTCGCACCTTGAATATCACCTAGTACACAGTAAACATTTAATAAATAATGTTTGCGTGAACAATAGAAGAAATACACACACCATTGTGGATTAGCCCTGATGCCTACTCTTAATAGGTTCCTTTGAACAAAACATGGTTCATATAGGAGTTCCCTGCCCTTCTAATCACTGAAGATCTTTTGCCCCATGAATGAACCAGAGTCAAAAGATGTACTCCTCAAAGAGGCCATTTGTCATGCTAAGTTTCTAGTGTGCATGTCAGATTCAATCCTAAAATATCTATAAATATTAGAGGAAACACACTGTTTTATTTTCCAGAGTCATCTTGTCATTTATAGGTTTAAAAGGCAAGAAGTCGATTCTAGATTTACTGCTACAGAACTGCGATGGTTTTGTTACAGAACCACTGGCTGGCAAGACTCAAAGGAAACCTATCACCAGGAATCAGAATTAAGTAAGAGACCACCTGGTTTGGGATGAGCTGAAGTACACATCCCTCTACCCTACACTACACCCCACTGCCCCGCAGTGCTACTGAAGGAGAGCAGTGAGGACCCCAGGTGCTGTCTATTACTCCAGCCATTGCTCCCCTTCATTAGCACCAATAGAGAGTTGACTGTACTTACCATTAATTGTTAAAACAGTACGCACATTAGTATTAACCCAGACTTGTGGTAGACCTTCAAAAAATTGAATAATGCCCATCGATTCTTAGCTGTCTATAAGTTCTCATATCAAAGCCATGTCTAGCCTTTCTCTTGAGACTAGATCACTAAAAAAAGTTTAACTGAACCATAAACACACAGGGTTCCCATACTGATGAACTGTTAATTTACATCTAACTAAAGAAGAATTAAGTGAAGAAAGAATTCATTATGTGGTATTTGAAGGTTCATTAATTTTATTATAGACTAACATTTTATGCAAGTTTGCATAATGATTAATATTTTTTAAAATCCTATGATAATAAAAAACATTAATGATTTAGATTTTTGGTTTATGTAAAAAACTTACATGAAGTATTTTTAGGGTTTTTAAAAAGTGACGCAAAAACCCAAATCTATTAAAAAACTTAAAAAGTAATTAAAATATTTAGTATTTGTAGTAAATTTTTTAAAAACCTGAGAGCNAACTTACATGAAGTATTTTTAGGGTTTTTAAAAAGTGACGCAAAAACCCAAATCTATTAAAAAACTTAAAAAGTAATTAAAATATTTAGTATTTGTAGTAAATTTTTTAAAAATCTGAGAGCATAAAAATACATAGTCTAAATGTTGTAGATTAAAATAAATTGTCTTTATTCAAGTTACAGAAAATCATAAAAATCTACACCTTTTTTTAGCTAAAACGACTCAAAACTAGACTCAACACTGTTTTCCTACTGATTAGCAAAAAAAAGTTAATTAGACAAATTGATTTAAATCATTTCCAATGCCCTCCTTCTTTAACTGCTTAAATTCTATCAGTCCTTAAAACCTTCAAGATCCTCTTTTATTTATTAAATTATTTAACTCCATAAAATTTAAACCTGTTTCTGAGAAAGTTAAGGCTTATGCCTAAAAAAACAGTGATTCTACAGCAATGTATCTCTCATTTGAGGAAAGTTCAGGAAATGAAAATGATTTTCTAATAATCACTGTTTATTTTGATGCTAGACAGTCAAAATAAACATTGTATTCTACTAGAAGTATATCTTACCATTCCCCTGTCAACTCAGTATTCTAATTTATAAAATATATAGATCAATACTTGTTTAAAATGAAACATTTTATAGATTATCTTGAAGATGTATATATATTGAGAATCTGTGATATGTGATCAGTGAAACAAAAATGTGACCTAGAATAGGTTTTTACTATAAACATTACTAAAAACATTCTGGGTTTGAGATTTCCTATTTATAGCCAAGAGAAAATAGTATTAGAAAATAATAATAATAATATAATATTAAGATGAATGTTTCATAGATTACATTCATAGATAACAATGCAAATTTAATTTTGAAAAATACCTCTAAGTAATTTTTAAATAAGCAAAGTCCAATTTTTAAATGTAGGATCAATAGGTCTTGAAATCAAACAATGAATTTTCCTAAAGACACCATTGAAAGGCATTTTAATAAAACTACAGATTCATTAACAGCAATAAAGACATATTATAATGAGCTTTCAGATATTAATAATTCTACATGTCTCATCAAAGGTAACTTTTCATTCCCCTCATCCTTACCCCCACTCGCGTATTCCATGACTAAATAGAGAGTCTTCTCTGTTTCAATAACTTCAAACAATTTTACTGAAAAAGAAATTAGAGATATAACTCTGTAATTGTGAGCATATTAGATATGCTTTAAGAAAATTTAAGGTAACACTAAACCAAAGGAAAAGTTGAGCATTTACTAAAAATTACTACTTACAATTTAAAGTTTTTAACTTTTCCCAATGATTATTACTACCATAGTAGATCTATCACAAAATGATTTGGAACCAACTGTTGGGTCAAAAGAGAGTTAAGTTTCTAGGATTAAAAACCTTATCCCCTTTCAAATTAGAATAAGGTAATACAAAGGAAAATCTTAAAATAAAAAAAATTTATTAGAATAATAAAATTTAGTGAATGCTTAAAAAGATAACTATTATCATAATGATTCAATCAAAAATGTTAAACAATCTTTGGTACAGAAATAAAAAATTTTATAATTATGTGATATTTTAAGTTTCTGATTAAAATCTACTAAATTATCAGACTTATGTAGTTGAAATTATATGCCACNAAAAAAAAAAATCTAGCAAACCTTTCATATACATACAGATGAGAAATACCAATAACTATGAAAAGCTATACTGGTTGGCAAATTTAAAAGGAATCTCAGTAAGTAAAAAGACAGATCTAAATCTCTTAAGTAGAAATATATAAAATAAACTGAGTTATCTGGTACTGAGACAAGTAGGAAGTCTTGATTATCACTGAGCCAAATTTTTCATTTAATGTTAGAATCACAGCAGGTATAGTTATACACACCACACTAAAACTTTCTTATAGAATTCTGTTTTAGAAACCCAGTTATTTACACCACACTTACATATGTGACCACGATCCCATTATATTCTCATAAAAATAATAATGTACTTTATACATAATCACACATATATATCTTATATATTACATTACATAGTGAGTTATATATAAACAACATACATGGCACAAATGCTAAAATATTTGCTTTGTTTTTAAAGTACTAAAATGTGTATCTGAGAAAGTTTTTCCAAATAAATAATGAAGCAACACGAACCAGCTTTACTAAATTTACCAGGTCAATTCCCATCCTATTTGCTTTTTTTGGTCCCTAAGCTATTTATGTTCACCCTTTGAAGAAATGTTCGTATCTTCTACTGTAAGTTAGCTTACAGTAACTTCTACTCTAAGTTAGCTTACGAAGAGCAGCAACTGAAGCCAATAGGAAAGCCACCTACTGACAACAGTATCTCATAAGTTGATTAGACTGAAGCAGAATCCTAAGTACTTCAAAATATCTGATACAAAAAGTTTTATCCTACTGTATTAAAAGACGTAAGTTTCTTTGACACAGTAAATGCATTTGAGGAGTAGATATTTTTCAAATATTTGATAAATACTTAAATATTAACAAATATAAATATTATGTTGATATCAAGTCTTTTCTTCATATACTGATGAAATGTAGAATTGTACCTAATAGGAAATTTAGAATAACTGATTCTACAGAGTATCATATATTGATTATAAACTCACATTATAATTACTTACTATTAAAATAATTAAATACCTTTTGTAGACTAGTAGGATTTAACTGAGTTTTGTCTATTATTTTCACAGCAACCTGAAAAAGAGAATAATTAAATTTTAATTTGAGAATACATATCTTAAAGAATAAAATTTATAAAGAAAACATCTTTTGTTTCATCCTAACTAGATATAGCTATACTGGGGGTTAACATAATTGGATGGTAAAGTTTTGTTAAGTAGACAGCCTTAGAATATATTCTATTGACCCAAGTCTGTAACCTATTTCATTCTTAGTCAGTGAAATTACACCTTTGTTAAAGTTCTTCCAAGGTTCCCCTTTTAAAGTAAAAACCATTTGTACTTTAATATTTGACTCATGATCTTGATAAGTCATAATTATCAGAAGAGAGACGCTTATAAACTTTTAGCAAGTTAAGTAATACGTGGGGGAGAGAGACTGGACACCCAAACTTACAGCAAACTAACAAAACAAGGTTTAAACGTCCTCTAAGTCTTTGTCTAATATAGCCCGTGTCCTAATAGCTCCTGGGGTCAAAACAGACAGAGAAGACTAAATTTAACCATAAGTGACAATAATATTATGTATAAAACAAAATGGAAACTTAGCAAAAATGTTTTATGACAGATTTTTCATAATGTCCTAATTGGATCCAATCATTTAATGTAGAGTGTTAGATGTTTAACTATTTTGAGACTTTAATATATAAGTTATTGAATATATTATTATTATTAAAACATATATTTTACTATGTAAATATATCTAGTATATTTACTTTGGAACACACAGGATTTTAGAAACCTGATTCTCTTATTATCTGAGAAAAACATCTATAACACTTGCTCAATGTAATCTCTAAATAGATTAAAAATTAGTGACTAATTTCCTATACATTTATACTTAATTTACTTCAAGTAGTAGTTTTTAAAATTTATTTTTCATTCAGGTAATAGTGGCTTTTAACACTATGTAAGTTTCACGTGTACAACCTCAGATTTCTATTCCTATATACAGTACAGCTTAAGTAGTAATTAATAAGTTATCCTAGCCCTGTTCCTGGGTTTGGGTAGCAAGGGTAATCTGAAATGTATTGAAACCATATAATAAAAAGACAGAAGGCTAAGAAATCCTCATGTGCAGCACATCTGATTATAAGAAATGCTAATACGTAAGGACAATTTCTCTGTGCTAGGTGTAACTCTACCTATGTACATTTCATTCACACATACCCCAGTGTTTACTATATTACAACTGTTAATTTATTTCCAGAATCAGCTATAGGAAAGCTTTTTTGTAAGACTCTGGAGAGGTCCAAGCAAGTACTAAAAGGCATCGTGAAAACTTACCTCTCTACCGGTTAGAACATGCCTTGCCAATTTCACTTTGGCAAAATTTCCCTTCCCTATTGTCTTTTGTAAACGGTAATTTCCAATGTGAGGCTGTTCGTCTGTTGCTGACGTAATGGAGTTTCTACACCGAGGGATGTTCTGTCTGCTACTTGATTTGGTTGGCTGGATATGGGGTTCAGTATATCCATCCACAGATGTATGCTAAGAAAAAGGTTAGAAGATTTCATCGTTAATTAAACTATATAATTAAAGGACAGTTCATGTAACACTACAAACACTTTTCATTGATAATTCATCTCTGACCTAGACGGGTAGGATGGGGTAGGAGGTGGGAGGGAGGCTCCAAACACAGGGGACATATGTAAACCTATGGCTGATACATGTTGATGTATGGCAGAAACCAGCACAGTATTGTAATTATTCTTCAATTAAAGGGGGTTAAAAATTCATCTCTAATGAAAACAGATTGCATTACACCATTTCTGGGCATTCTGTTTGCAAGTTCCCTTTGCCAGGGGGAATATAATCATTTAAAATGAAATGTTCTGCATAGCTTTAGACATATGCTTTTGCTTTTAAAAAGATATAAATGGTTAGATAGCCAGGAGCCCCACAGATCATTTCTCTCCTAAGAGTGTTACCCTTGTAGGCTGCAGTGACAATCCAGATCCAGATTGCTTCATTACGATGGCAGAATGTCTTCAGCGCCAAGACAACTTCACAAGTACAGCTCTGTTTCTCTAAACCAGCCCAGCTACTTGTCCTGATCACTCTTTCATTTGCTGGGCACCTAACTTTGGCCAACTAACCAGCCGTTTCCCACGACAGGTACCTTTAATCAACTCCTCAGCCCCTCATTCAGTTTCCCATGCCCAAGGAGGAGCCATTGATAGTCCTGCTGGATCCATGACCTTATACTCACTGCCTTCTTCTTCACATTAAAATCGTGCCCTTTTCAAGGCAGAGACGTCACTTTGTCTCAGCGTCTGACGCTGGCTCACAATCACAGTAACTGAGTGTGTTACCCTGGGACTCAGCACCTCAAGTCCCAGGTAAGGCTGCCTAAGGAACCCTGTTTGCCCAGCTCTGGGTGTCCCTGCTCTTGGCTAGTTTTGTCTGCTTTCTGAAGTAAATAAAATTTCTAGCACTTTCTGTAAAAATGTAGAATTATGCACGACAAACATAACATCATTATCTGACATCTTAAAAATAGCTGAAGATGAGTACAACAAATTAACAAAAGAGAGAGGCAGCTTTTATTTGTAAAGTAATTCAGACATATGTTGTCCAACCTATACCACCAAAAGCATGTCTAAAAAATTTGGATTAGAAACTTCTTAAAGGCAACTTTGAAGATGACACCATTTACTAATTTCATGCAAAGCAGGACTCAAGATCATTTTTCTATTTGTTTTTACTTTTGATATTTTTTGAAAACTTGGCTCAGGATTAAAGGACTTTCTGTGTCGTACACACGCTTGCAGCCATTCTGAGTTAAGAGTCACACTGGGGTATTTTCACAGCAGACTGTACTTCCATGTGATCCCATCTACTGCACTGTCACTCACTCACTCCTTTGTGTCTGCCACCTTACCATGAGCAACTTGAGGAGACATGTTTTCTTTCCACTTTTATACACTTACCACACTGCAGGGTGCCAGATATATAGGAAAAGTTCAATAAACCAACAGTTCTCAAAGTGCTGTCCTTGGACCAGCAACATCAGCATCATCTGGGAACATGCTAGAAAAGCAAATTCTCTGACCCTGTTCCAGAACTACCGAACAGAAAACTCTGGGGGAGGAACCCAGTAAGGAGTATTTAGTCCTCCAGGTGATTCTGATGCAGGCAAATTTGAAAACTACTGCAATAAATACTATAATTAGGCAGTAATCACAAAGTTACTCACTGGTTCTTAGCAACTTTTCTATTATCTGAGCATAAACAAGAGATTTTAATTATGATCATTTTCTCAGAGTCAATAGATCATTATAATAATTCCTACAAATAGTACTTCTCTACCTGAACTTGTCTAACGGGACTATGGACTTCTCTGTCATTCAAAATTCAGTTATATCTCCTCCTCAACAGAGTGCTCTATGTCTTTCACAAAGGAGAACGGATTACCCCTCTTTTCTGTTGCTATCTTTATATCCAGGAAAAATTTCTACTATTGGACTATCATACCATCTTCTTAAGTACTGGTCTATGGATAATTTTCATTGTTAGACCTAAATCTCCCTAAACTCCAGAAATTAATATAGATAGTTAGTTAGTGTGTGCTCAGTTCTGTCTGACTCTTTGCAACCCCATGGACTGCACCATGCCAGGCTTCTCTGTCCATCACCAACGCCTGGAGCTTACTCAAACTCATGTCCATCAAGTCAGTGATGCCATCCAACCATCTTATCCTCTGTCATCCCCTCCTCCTACTGCCTTCAATCTTTTCCAGTATCAGGGTCATTTCAAATCAAATCAGTTCTTCATATCAGCTGGCCACAGGATTAGAGTTTCAGCTGTAGCATCAGTCCTTAGAATGAATATTCAGGACTGATTTCCTTTAGGATGGACTGGTTGGATCTCCTTGCAGTCCAAGGGACTCTCAAGAGTCTTCAACACCACAGTTCAAAAGCATCAATTCTTCGGCCCTCAGCTTTCTTCAGAGTCCTGCTCTCACATTCATATATGACTACTAGAAAAAACCAAAGCTTTGACTAGACGACCCTTGATTGGCAAAGTAATATCTCTGCTTTTCAATATGCTGTCTAGGTTGGTCATAACTTTTCTCCCCAGGAGCAAGTGTCTTTGTTTGTTTGTTTTAATTAATTTATTTATTTTTACTTTATTTTACTTTACAATACTCTATTGGCTTTGCCATACATCGACATGAATCCACCAAGAGACACATGTACCCCAATGTTCATTGCAGCACTGTTTATAATAGCCAGGACATGGAAACAACCTAGATGTCCATCAGCAGATGAATGGATAAGCAAGCTGTGGTACATATACACAATGGAGTATTATTCAGCCATTAAAAAGAATAGGTTTGAATCAGTTCTAATGAGATGGATGAAACTGGAGCCTATTATATAGAGTGAAGTAAGGCAGAAAGAAAAACACCAATACAGTATACTGACACATATATATGGAATTTAGAAAGATAGTAAAGCGTCTTTGAATTTCATGGCTACAGTCACCACCTGCAGTGATTTTGGAGCCCAAAAAAATAAAGTCTGACATTGTTTCCATTGTTTCCCGATCTATTTGCCATGAAGTGATGGAACCAGATGCCATGATCTTAGTTTTCTGAATGTTCAGTTTTAAGCCAACTTTTTCATTCTCCTCTTTCAATTTCATCAAGAGGTTCTTTAGTTCTTCTTTGCTTTCTGCCATAAGTGTGGTGTCATCAGCATATCTGAGGTTACTGGTATTTCTCCCGGCAATCTTGATTCCAGCTTGTGCTTCATCCAGTCCAGCGTTTCTCATGATGTACTATGCATATAAGTTAAATATGCAGGGTGACATTATACAGCCTTGACGTACTCCTTTTCCTATTTGGAATCAATCTGTTGTTCCATGTCCAGTTCTAACCGCTGCTTCTTGATTTGCATACAGATTTCTCACCAGGCAGGTCAGGTGGTCTGGTATGTCCATCTCTTTCAAAATTCTCCACAGTTTGTTGTGATCCAAGCAGTCAAAGGCTTTGGCATAGTCAATAAAGCAGAAATAGATGTTTTTCTGGAACTCTCTTACTTTTATGATGATCCATTGGATGTTGGCCATTTGATCTCTGGTTCCTCTGCTTTTTCTAAAACCAGCTTGAACATCTGGAGGTTCACGGTTCACATACTATTGAAGCCTGGCTTGGAGAATTTGGGGTATTACTTTGCTGGCTTGTGAGATGAGTGCAATTGTGCGGCAGTTTGAGTATTCTTTGGCAGTGCCTTTCTTTGGAACTGGAATGAAAACTGATCATCTTCCAGTCTTGTGGCCACTGCTGAGTTTTCCAAATTTACTGACATATTGAGGGCAGCACTTTCACAGCATTATCTTTGAGGATTTGAAACAGCTCAACTGGAATTCTATCACCTCCAGTAGCTTTGTNAACTGGAATGAAAACTGATCATCTTCCAGTCTTGTGGCCACTGCTGAGTTTTCCAAATTTACTGACATATTGAGGGCAGCACTTTCACAGCATTATCTTTGAGGATTTGAAACAGCTCAACTGGAATTCTATCACCTCCAGTAGCTTTGTTTGTAGTGATGCTTCCTAAGGCCCACTTGACTTCTCATTCCAGGATGTCTGGCTTCTAGGTGAGTGATCACATCATCGTGGTTATCTGGGTCATGAAGATCTTTTTTGTATAGTTCTTCTGTATATTCTTGTCACCTCTTCTTAGTATCTTCTGCTTCTGTTAGGTCCATATCATTTCTGTCCTTTATTGTGCCCATCTTTGCATGAAATGTTCCCTTGGTANAAAAAAAAAAAAAAAAAAGAAGGAATTGTTTTTAAGTCTATTGGTAGCCTGAAAAAAAATTCTGAAGGATAAAACTTGTATTCGAGTGAAAGAAGACAAGACTATGCAAATAGCCAAAATAAAATCACTATACTTGGTAATATGGAGTAAAAAGGAAATAAAATGAGGAGATGTGACAAAAGTGTCTAGGGAGGGACTTGGGGTGAATGCTACTAATGGACTAGATGTAATAAATGATGTTTGAGCTGGACCCAAGAGATGGCAATGAGCTAGATAAACAGGAGAAGAGCATTTGAGGCAGTGGAATGAATAAAAAGAAAAACGCCCAAGGTGAAAGCATACTTTGGAAAGTCAAAGAAGAAAGGTAGTTAGGAAAATGGTATATTAAATGGAGGATCTTTTTCAAAGGCCTACATGTTGAAAATTCAGTTGTCCAACTGAATACTACGGGAATTCAAACTGTTAAAGTTACGGATATAGAGCCCCTGCACACTGGACCATACAGAGTCAGATTTAGAAGGCAAAAGATGGTGTAGCTTGGCTAACCTATTAGGTAATGAATGACTAAATGAATACATGAATCAATCAAATGACAAATACATGATAAAGAAAGAATATTCCTGAGAAGTTATATATCATATATTAGACCTGAAGCTGAGGATGTCACAGCTCACTCCCTAGGACTCTAGAACATGCCACTTTGCATACCATAACTACTCATCAGTCAGCACCAATACAGGCCACAACAATTTAGAAACAATAACCAAATTTCTATTTTTCAAAGTCATTTTTTAAAAAAAGTAGGGAAGTTATGGTTCTAATAATGGATAAATAGTTGTATCTGACTAATCTACCAGTAAATAAGAATACAGTCTCCAGACAAAATATTAAAAACAATTGTTTGGTGTCCCTGAAGAGCCACCGAAAGAAGAAGCCAAAAACTGGAAGGAGACTGATCTTTGTAAAAAGGGAACCTACATATAGGGTGAAGTTTTTCGTTTCCACCTGGGGCCAACTCTGATACACCAAGTTCCCAGTGACTGAAATTCAAGCAGAGCAACAGTCTTACTGGCTTAAGGAGTCAGAGGATGGAGCTGATAGCTAAAAAAAAGAATTGATCTAAGAGAGAAAAAGGAAACTCTGATAAAAATAAAGCTACGGAGAATAAAACTCTGAAGTCCTCACACAACCTACAGGCCCCTTGCTGAGCCCTAAACCAAATGTGAGCAAGAGAAACTCCAAAGAATATGTCAGAAGGAGACAGATAGAAGGTTAGGGAAACTACAGATTTGCCTATTGCATGCTACTGGAAAGGCTGAATTTGAAGTCTAAGTTAAGCCAAATTAACTTCCTGTCAAATCAACACTTTTCAGAGAAAGATAAATAAATCCAGAGACTCTGTTTAGTACTATCAACAATGTTCTATATACAACAAAAACTTACTAAATACATGATGGAACAGAAGAATGAGATTGTCAAGAGAAATAGCAGTCAACAGAAACAGACACCAAGATGCTCTAGAAGTTGGACTCAACAGGCAAGAAGTTTAAATCAGTTATGATAACTGTTTCTAAAAGTAAAGGATAATATAATTAGAAGAAACAAACATGGGAAACATCAGCAGAGAAATTGAAACTATAGTTAAAAAGAAGTAAATGGAAATTCTAGAACTGAATTGTGTAATACTTTTAAAAAACTCAATTCACTGGGTAGGTGTACAGCAAACTGCAAAAGAGAAAGGGTCAACAAACTTGAAGACAGCCAATCTGCAACAACTGAGAATATCAATTAGTCAATCTAAAGAACTAGGAAGATTAAACAAAAATGCAGACAGCCCCATGATCTGTGGGTCAATAACACACACTAACACATGTGTAAATGGGGTACTAGAGAAGGAATAAGAAGGAAAGAAGGGAGAAAAAATTACTAGAAGCAATAATGGTCACATAATTCCCCCAAACTATGAACACCAAGCCAGATAAGTTTGAAGAGAAACAAAAGGAGGTACATCACGAAGTCTAACTACTAAAAAATTATGTATAGCTGGGTCAAGTGGGGTGGGGAACCTTAAGAGGAGTTAGGGGAAAACAACACAATCCATACAAAGGAGTGACAATACAAATGGTAGCTCACTTCTTATCAGAAACAATGGCCATCAGGTGACAACAAAAGATTTTTGATGTACTGCAGAAAAAAAATTAATGCAACCCCAAATCCTTTACCCAGTGAAAATATTCTTTTAAAAAAGACAATTATTGTAAATCAATAATACCTAAATAAAACTGTAATAAAAAATGAAGACAAAATCAAGATATTTTTAGATGAACGAGAACTGAAAGAATTTGCTGCTAGAAGACATATGTTATATGAAATGCTAAAGGATAATTTTTCCAGCTAAAATAAAGTGACCATAGATAGTAATCTAAACCTACAGAAAGGAAAAAAGAGCTCTGGAAATGATAAATATGTGAGAAATATAAATAATACATATTTTTCATCTTTCTTTAAAAGAAATATGACTATATAAAGCAAAAAAGGTAAACCATATTGTGGAGTTTATAAGAAGTAATGCATGTGAAAAAAAAAAGCACAAAGATCAGGGCAATTAAAAGATTTTTTTAAGAGTCATAATTTTATCTGAACGGTTGCAATATCACCCTATGTAGACTGAAGTAATATATGGGTGCATTCTGCAATCTCTAGAATAACCAATGGGGAGAAAAGGCACTGAAAAAGATACAGAAGCACAGGTAACAGAGGAATTAGAATGAAACACTAGGGCTTCCCTGGCGGCTCAGTGGTGAAGAATCTACCTGCCAATACAGAAGACAGAGGTTCGGTACCTGGTCCAGGAAGATCCCACATGCCACGAAGCCCATGCATCACAACTATTTATCTTGTGCTCCAGAGTCAGGGAACCCCAACTGCTGAAGCCCACGAGCTCTAGAGCCCGTGCTCGGCAACAGGAGCAGCCACTGCAACAAGAAGCCCACGCACTGCGAGGGAGAGGAGTCCCTACTCACAGAGAGAAAAGCCTGCGCAGCAAAAAAATAAATAAAATTACTTTTTAATGGAATACTAAAAATTAACTGATTAATTCAAAAGTAGAGAAGAACAAAAGAAGAGAGGATCACCACCAAAAATAACAACAAAACGAAACTAAAAGAAAAACAGAAGACAAAAATTAAAGACTTACCAAACATTAATAATTATATTTAATGTAAACAAGAATTTCAATTCAAAGACAGGATTAAATGGGCTTTTAAATTAAAAGATGTAGTTTAATTATGAATATACAGATTGGCTGAAAATAAAATTATGAGAAAGGAAATACTAATGCAAACAGTAATAAGCAAAAGAGAGTTAAAGAAGCTATAATAATGTCAGACAAAGTAAGACTTCGAAACAAGCAGTACTAACAAAATAAAGACACAGAGTTGATAATGATAAAAGAATCAACTCCGAGGAAGACATAACTATCCTAAATATGTATGTGCCTAATAACTGAGTTTCAGTGAACAGAAACTAATAGCAAAGGGAAAAAATACACAAATCCACAACTATGACTAGAGATTTTAACAGCACTCTCTCACAGTTTAAAGAACTTCACTCAAAACCCAGTATGAGTAAGGAAGGTCTAAACACACTATTAATTTAAGGTAGATTACAGATTTCTTAAAGCACATGAATCACAGTCTCCAAGGCAAGAACCCTACTCCAGATTTTTTAAGCTTTAAGTATCAAATTACCTTCCTGGAAAACTGCATATAGATATTAACAACTGTCGCTTGTCAAAGAACAACTTAAAGAACAGCTACATGTCGTACAAAAGCATGATTGAAAATATCATTAATAATGACGATACCTATTTCACAAGGATTAGGCAATAAATGAATTTAACTGTCAGAAAAATGCTCTCAAATGGCATGCTTCCTTTATTGTATTATTATATGACGACGCCTCCCTCATTCCACAATTTCAGTGTTTCAAGAAGAAATTTCTTTTTAAGTAGCACAACGGTGAGTTGCTTCAGTGAAAGCAGTGGTTTTATAAGTGTCAAAAACCTTACACAGCAGAAGAAGAATACTTACTAAAAATGGAAGGGCTGTGCATTCTCTTCCTATAGCACATGATAGACATACCTCAGAGACACTATGGGTTCGGTTCCAGCCAAGTACAATAAAGTGCTGCAATGAAGCAAGCCAGCATCCTCCCAACTTGTAGCAGGTCTCAATCTTTTTGCTGGTGAAGGGTTTGAAAGAGTTCAAGAATTAACAAAATGTGAGAGACAGGACATAAGCAAATGCTACTGGAAAAATGATGCCATTAGTCTCGCTTGATTCAAGAGTTGTCACAAACCTTCTATTTGTAAAAAAAAAAAAAACAAAAAACACATTATCTGTGAAGCAAAATAAAGCAAAGTACAATGAGAGAGATATGCCTGTACATTCTTCTATACAACAATTACTACTTTACGATACAACTGCCTTTTCTTTGGAAACTATCTCTTTTTAAACCTTGAACTTCAAAGTCACCAAGCATGGTTTCTTTTACATTTCTTTATCATTCAAATAGTGGGTGTTTCATGAATAGACCCACTAAACATGTTACAGTTTAAATATCTCACCTAAAATATAAATTTAAAAACTCAATTTTATCTTATACATTAAAGATGTAATCTCTTTTATACATCTCATTATTGCAATGAGATGACAACAGATGTGATAAACCACAAAAATGAAGTCCAACAAAGATGACAAAATAGGTATTAAAACAAATTATCACCAAAACTTTCCAATAGCTACCAAGCTATGCACTGCATGAACCCAGGGGGCAAAAGTTGCACAGCATAGTGATCCTGTCTGTCTGAAACAAGTAACTGTATAATTTCACAAACTTTCTTACTATAAGAGATCTCTGATCTGATCTTTTTTTAGGAACCAGAAGTGGGCTTGATGTTTTAATCCCTCAAATGTATGATGTTCATGAAGAAATGTGGCCAATACAGTTTACAGGCTTGCCTTGTTTCACTGTGCTCTGCTTTACTGTGCTTCATGGATACTGTGGTTTTGTTTTGTTTTTTTAATTGAAGTTTTGTGGTAACTTTGCATTGAGTAAGTCTACTGACACCATTTTTTCCCTCACAGTATTTGCTCATATTGCGTCTCTGTGTCACACTTTGGTAATTCTAGCAAGATGTCAAACTTCATCATTATTATTATACTGACTGTTCTGATCTGTGACAGTGATCTTTGATGTTATTACCACGAGAAAATTATGAACTCACTGAAGGCTCCGATGAGGGTTAGTATATCTTAGTAATGAAATACTTTTTAAATAAGGTATGCACAATTTTTTAAGACATAATGCCATTGCACACTTAAAAGACTAGTTTAGTGTAAACATAACTTTATATGCACAGGGAAACCAAAATATTCACGTGCTTGCTTAACTGCAGTGGCCTGGAACCAAACCTTCAATATCTCTGAGGTCTGCCTATATTACAGAGGTCCAAGAAACCTAAAGAAAATCCTCACCACTATTCAACAACATATTAAAGAACTATCATTACAGTCATTTAAGTATATGACCTAAAAAGGCAAACTTAATTCTATATAAGAAAAACATTACAACTTACCACTTCAATTTGAAAAACAGAGTAGCTTTGAGTGATAATCCATAAAAACACAAACAAGACAAGATCTCATGAAAAACTCAACGTTATAGTAGTGCTAGATAGACCAGTAATGTTTTTGAAGAAGAAAAACAAAGCAGAAAGATATACTTGTATCATTTCTCCACTGTTGACCTGAATACAAACCTAGAAAATTCAAGTAAATAATAAAATATCTTCTGGAAGTACTACTTGAGTTCAACAAAGTTACAACAGAGAAAGCATCCTTAACAATCAATTAGATTCTGAGTCATTTGGTGAACTCTGAACTCATCCTTTCATATTCAGCTTATGCATTTCCTCCCAGGAAAAGCCATACACCATATCAGAGCTTCTATTCCAAACCCCTCTACTTAGCTGAGTTGCTTGCCCATTTTTGGTCTTTATACAGTTATTTCTAGCAATGCATTGCCCTAAATTTTAAAGTCAATTTTCACTAAAATGATACATGATGCTTCACCAGTAGCTTAGCTGGTAAAGAATCCAACTGCCAATGCAGGAGATCTAAGAAATATGGGTTCAATGTATGGGTCGGGAAGATTCCCCTGGAGAAGGAAATGGCAACCTGGTCCAGTATTCCTGCCTAGAAAATTTCACAGAGAAGCCTGGAGGGCTACAGTCCATGAGTTGCAGAGTCGGGCATGCAAGCAAAGTGATACATGCATGTGGTCAAAAATGTCAACTAACTCTAACAGGCTATGAACAAAAAATATCAGTCCCTGTACCACCCTTTAAGATGTCAAGCCTGCTCCCCAGAACCTTCTTTTTTGCTTTTTCTTCTAAAATTGGCTTAAATGTTTCTAAATAAAACACTTTCATTGCTAATCCAAGAAGTTCATCATTAGAAACCAAGTAGTATACTATGATGTTTCTACCAAACTTTCTTTCTGTCAGCTTCATTGTAAGTAACACACAATGAAATTCACCAAATTTAAGCATATGAGTTGTGACAAACATGGAAAGTCATGAAACACAATAACAAATATGTAAACCATCTCATCAAAATAAAAAGGTCCCTGTGCCCCTTTGCTGTCAACGCCCTCCTCTCACTGATCTGCTTTCTAATACTATACTCTTAACTTGTCTAGAATGCTAGATAAATAGATGATATCATACAGAGGTTTTTGTCTGTTTTACTTTTTAAAAATTTATTGGTAAAAGTCAAAGTGCAGTGAGCTGGCAGAAGGTGGAAAGTGAGGAATGGAGGCTGCTAGGGCAGTTAATGACGCTAAGTCTGTCTATGAATCAGAGGCAGGAGGATGACAGCTGGAGAAGAAAAAAAGGTGTAGAAATAAAGGACGTTATTGTTCGTTTGCCTGTTCTACGATGGAGGAGAACTGAGCATGTTTAAATCCCAAAGGAAGGATCCAGTGGAGAGGGAGGCACGGATGAGACAAGAGACGGAAAAGATAAGAAAAGTTCCCAGGGAGATGGGACAGTGAGAAGATTCAGGGCACAGATGGAGACACTGCCCTTAATGCAGGAAGAAAGACATCACTTCTCCTGTAAAAAGTAGAAAGGAAGAGAAGTTAGATCTAGATGTAGAAAGGTGCATACATTTGATGGTAGGAAGCTGAGGGAGTTCAAATCTGGTAGCTCTTCCTTTGGGTGGCTGGAGGTAAGGTCTCCTTTTAAGAGTGAAGAGAGGTTTGCAGAGAGTAAAAAAAGATTGGAAATACTCCATTTAGAAAAACGAACAATGAGTTAACCAAAGCAACCTGGTAGGGCTGCTGAGCAATACTGACAGACTCCTTGATGTCGATGATCATGAATGTATCACGGTTCTAATCTGTCCAGTTTTGTCGGGTTTTTTCCCCAGCAATATTCAACAGCCCACAGACAGATTACTGAGGAAGCAGATAAATGAGTTAACTCTGGCCTGGAGTTTTTCAAACAAGTACCATCAAAGAGAAAGTGGCAAGACAAGACAAGTTAGGTTACTGGCAAGTTACTGAGATGATGGGTCAAAAATCTCAGCTGGATAAAGAAGAAACAGAAGACAAAAACAAACAAACAAACACTGTTGGATAGGGGGTAGTAGCCAATACAGCAGAGGGCGCAACGAGATGAGAGAAGAAATGACCAAGACTAGCTAAGAAAACCACTAGATGGCCAAGTACTTGCAGCCAGAAACCCAGGTGATTAGGCCGGTGATAACTGAAGGACCGGAGAAGGGAAGGGCAACCCACTCCAGTGCTCTTGCCTGAGAATCCCAGGGCCAGGGTAGCCTGGTGGGCTGCCGTCTCTGGGGTCACACAGTCAGACACAACTGAGGCAACTTGGCAGCAGCAACTGGAAGGACAATAACCAGATGCTGTAAGTATAGAATGCCTTTAAAAGAAGGCATCACCAAGAACTATTTTGCATATTTTTCATTCTTTTTTTTAACATGTGCCTATTCCATTTTTTAAAATGTTTTAGAGAACTGCATAAACATAATAGCTTCATTATTAGAAATTATTTTTAATTACCTATAGTCATTACTGGTTACATTATTCATGGTAGTTGCTTACATCCTACAATTCCCTTTCTTTGGTTCACTTTTTCTAGTTGGTGAATTTTTTTTCAGATAGGTGTGTAGGTGATACACTTTCTAAATTATTATGGCTAATTTTTCTTTGATTTCTATAAATCATAAGTCACTTGGATACAGAATAAGATACAGAGAAACATTTTCCCACTTATTCTGGAATGTTCCAGAAGGTTTTATTTTATAGAATCATGACTTACTAACAACCAGAAAATCATTACAATTAAATGGTGACCCATGAATGACAAAATAAAAGTGACAAAATGTTTACAGAATTTTATCTAAGGAACAGATTAAAATCCAAAGAAGTTGTCAGATGCCAACATCAATGTTCAGTTCAGTTCAGTTCAGTCACTCAATCATGTCCAAGTCTTTGCGAACCCATGGACTATAGCACACCAGGCTTCCCTGTCCATCACCAACTCCTGGAGCTTACTCAAACTCATGTCCATTGAGTCAGTGATGTTATTCAACCATTTCATCCTCTGACATTCCTTTCTCTTCCTGTCTTCAATCTTTCCCAACATCAGAGTGTTTTCAAATGAGTCAGTTCTTCACATCAGGTGGCTAAAGTATTGGAGCTTCAGCTTCAGCATTAGTCCTTCCAATGAATATTCAGAACTGATTTCCTTTAGGATGGACTGGTTGGATCTCCTTGCAGTCCAAGGGACTCTCAAGAGTCTTCTCCAACACCACAGTTCAAAAGTATCAATTCTTCAGTGCTCAGCTTTCTTTATGGTGCAACTCTCACATCCATACATGACTACTGGAAAAACCATAGTTCTGATTAGACAAACTTTTGTCAGCAAAGTGATGCCTCTGCTTTTTAATATGCTGTCTAGTTTTGTCATAGCTTTTCTTCCAAGGAGCAAGCAATTTTTAATTTTATGGCTGCAGTCACCATCTGCAGTGATTTTGGAGCCCAAGAAAATAAAGTCTGTCACTGTTTCCACTGTTTTCCTATCTATTTGCCATGAAGTGATGGGACCAGATGCCAAGATCTTTGTTTTCTGNAGCAATTTTTAATTTTATGGCTGCAGTCACCATCTGCAGTGATTTTGGAGCCCAAGAAAATAAAGTCTGTCACTGTTTCCACTGTTTTCCTATCTATTTGCCATGAAGTGATGGGACCAGATGCCAAGATCTTTGTTTTCTGAATGTTGAGTTTTAAGCCAGCTTTTTCACTCTCCTCTTTCATTCTTATCAAGAGGCTTTATAGTTCCTCTTTCTTTTCTGCCATATGGGTGGTATCATCTGCATGTCTGAGGTTTGATATTTCTCCCAGCAATATTGATTCCAGCTTGTGCTTCATCCAGTCCAGGATTTCACATGACGTATTCTGCATATAAGTTAAATAAGCAAGGGGACAATGTACAGCCTTGACCTACACCTTACCAAATTTGGAACCAATGTGTTGTTTCATGTCTGGTTCTACCTGCTGCTTCTTGACCTGCATACAGATTTCTCAGGAGGGAATAGGATATTCTGGTATTCCCAGCTCTTTATTCCTCAACAGCCTGCTGTGATCCACACAGTGAAAGGCTTTAGCACAGTCGATGAAACAGATATTTTTCTATTCCTTTGCTTCCCCTGCTCCCCACCCC
>SJYV01047395.1:260884-283658 GCA_006410875.1 Neotragus pygmaeus | reverse complement strand
CATGGACTGCAGCAAGCCAGCCTTCCCCGTCCATCCCCAATCTCTGGTTCCTCTGCCTTTTCTGAATCCAGCTTGTACATCTGGAAGTTCTTGGTTCATGTACTGTTGAAGCTAGCATGTGAAATCACTGCAATTGTGTGGTAGTTTGAATATTCTTTGGCATTGCCCTTCTTTGGGATTGGAATGAAAGCTGAACTTTTCCAGTCTTGGGGCCAGTGCTGAGTTTTCCAAATTTGCTGGTATATTAGGTGCAGCATTTTCACAGCATCGTCTTTTAGGATTTGAAACAGCTCAACTGGAATTCCATCATCTCTACTAGCTTTGTTTGTAATTAATGATATTTCCTACAGCCCATTTGACTTCGCACTCCAGGATGTCTGGCTCTAGGGGAGTGATCACATCATTGTGGTTATCTGGGTCATTAAGATTTTTTTTCTATGGTTCTTCTGTGTTTTCTTGTCACCTCTTCCTAATATCTTCTGTTTCTCTTAGGTCCATACGGTTTCTGTCCTTTATTGTGCCCATCTTTGCATGAAATGTTCCCTTGGTATCTCTAAGTTTCTTGAAGAGATCTCTAGTCTTTTCCATTCTATTGTTTTCCTTTATTTCTTTGCACTGTTCACTAAGGAAGGCTTTCTTATCTCTCCTTGCTATTCTTGGAATTCTGCATTTAGATGGATATATCTTTCCTTTTCTCCTTTGTCTTCTGCTTCTCTTCTTTTCTCAGCTATTTGTAAGGCCTCCTCAGACAACCATTTTGCCTTTTTGCATTTCTTTTTTTCTTAGGGATGGTTTTCATTACCACCTCCTACACCATGTTATGAACTTCCATCCCTAGTTCTTCAGGCACTCTTATCAGATCTAATCCCTTGAATCTATTTGTCACTTCTACTGTGTAATCAATGGTAAAGGATCTGATTTAGGTTATATCAGAATGGGCCAGTGGTTTTCCCTACTTTCTTCAATTTAATTCTGAATTTTGCAATAGGAGGAGTTCATGATCTGAGCCACAGTGACCTCCTGGTCTTGTTTTTGCTACGCTATAGAGGATCTCCACCTTCAGCTGCAAATATAATCAATCTGACTTCGGTACTGACCATCTGGTGATGTTCACAGGTAGAGCTGTTTCTTGTGTTGTTGGAAGAGGGTATCTGCTATGACCAGCACATTCTCTTGGAAAACCTCTGGTTTTGTGTGTGTGTTTGTTGCTCAGTTGTGTCCAACTCTTTGTGACCCCATGGACTATGTAGCCTATCAGGCTTCTCTGTCCCTGGAATTCTCCAGGCAAGAATACTGGAGTGGGTTGCCATTTCCTTCTCCAGGGGATCTTCCTGACCCAGGGATTGAACCTGGGTCTCCTACATTATAGGCAGATTCTTTATTGTCTGAGCCACCAGGGAAGCCAAGTGGTCTTGGAAGGCACAAACAAAATCTTGCACTCACCAAGACGCAGAGGATAGAAGCAGTGACCCCACAAAGACTGAACTAAACTGCCTGCTAGTGCCGGGGAGCCTGCTGTGGAGCCATGGGTCGGCAGGGTCTCACCTCAGAGACTGGGACACTGGCAGCAGCGGGTGGGGAAGGTCCCCCCTGGCTCTTGGAGCTCACCATTAATCCTGCCATGGAGCCTATAGAGCCCGGGGCTGGGTAACCTCAAGCCAAACACCTCCCAGGGAGGGAGGACAACCCCACCCATCAGCAGATAATTGGATTAAAGTTTCACCAAGGAAGGCCCTGCTCACCAGAGCAAGACCCAGTTTTCCCACCACCAGTCCCTTCCATAAATTAGCTTACACAAGCCTCTTAGCCTCATCTATCAGGGGGCAAACAGAAGAAGCAAAAAGCACATTCCCATAGGTTAAAACAAAAATCACATTACAGAAAGTTAATCAGGATGAAAAAGCAGAAAGTTATGTCCCAGATGAAGGGACAAGATAAAACCACAGAAAAACAATGAAATGAAGTGGAGATAGGCCACCTTACAGAAAAAGAATTTACAATAATGATTGTGAAGATGATCCAGGATCTCAGGGAAAAAAATGGAAAAGATGCAACAAATGTTTACCAATGACCTACAAGAACTAAAGAACAAACAAACAGAGATGAATAATACCCTAGAAGGAATCAACAGCAGAATAACTGAGGCAGAGGAACAGATAAATGACCTGGAGGGCAGAATAGTGGAAATCACTGCCACAGAACAGAATATTAAAAAAGAATGAAAAGAAATGAAGACAGTCTAAAAGACCTCTGGGACAACATTAAACACATGTTCATTATAAGGGTCCCAGAAGGAGAAGAGAGAGAAAGGGCTGGAAAAAGTGTTTGAAGAGGTAATAGCTGAAAACTTTCTGAACATGGGAAAGGAAATAGTCAACCAAGTCCAGGAAGTACAGAGTCCCAAGTAGGATAAACCCAAGGAGGAACACACCAAGACACAGTCATCAAACTGACCAAAATTAAAGACAAAGATAAAATACTGAAAGNTTAAACCCAGGTCTCCTACATTGCAGGCAGATACTTCATCATCTGAGCCAGCAGGGAATTTCCCATATATACATAAATAATATGTATGATGTATATATTTTAGAAAACATTTATTTTTGCCTAACTAAAAAATTTATGACATTTTGATTCCACTTGTTTGACTTAGTATGACTAGAAGGCTACATCCTTAAATAAAAAATAGATATGCCTCGAACAAGAAAGGCTTACTGTATAGCACAGGGAACTATGGTCAGTATCTTGTGAAAATCTATGATGGAAAATCATTTCAAAAATAATACACGTGTATGTGTATAACTGACTTACCATGCTGTGCACCTGAAACACTGTAAGTCAGCTATACGTCAATAAAATATATATATTAAGGAAAATAAATAAAGCTACTACTAAAAGAAAAGATATTCTGCATTTGCAGATTGGACAAATTAACACTGTTAAAATGCCTATGCTACTAAAAGCAATCTACAGATTCAATGAAAGCCCTATCAAAATTTCAAGGACATTTTTCACATAACTAGTACAAAATGTTCTAAAATCAATATGGAACCTCAAAAGACCCCAAAGAGCCAAAGCAAATCTAAGGAAAAGAACAAAGTTGGAGGTATTGCACTGCCTGATCTCACACTATATTACAAAGTCATAGTAATCAAAACAGCTTGGTGTTGGCAGAAAAAGAAATATGCAGATCAAAGTAACAGAAGAGAAACTAGAAATAAACCCACACATATATGGACAATTAATTTATGACAAAGAAGCAAACAACATAGAGAAAGGACAGTCTCTGCAATAAGTGGTGCTGGGAAAATTGGAGAGCCACACGCAAAGAAAATGAAACTAGCCCATTATTGTACACCATACACAAAAATCAACTCAAAATGAATTAAAGACTTGAATTTAAGACCTGAAACCATAATACTCCTAGAAGAAAATATAGGCAGTATGTTCTTTGACACTGGTCTTAGCAATATGTTTCTAGATATACCTCCTCAGGCAAGGAAAATGAAAGCAAAAATAAACAAATGAGGATTANCACCATACACAAAAATCAACTCAAAATGAATTAAAGACTTGAATTTAAGACCTGAAACCATAATACTCCTAGAAGAAAATATAGGCAGTATGTTCTTTGACACTGGTCTTAGCAATATGTTTCTAGATATACCTCCTCAGGCAAGGAAAATGAAAGCAAAAATAAACAAATGAGGATTACATCAAACTAAAAGCTTCTGAACAGTAAAGGAAACCACCCACAAAACAAAAGACAACCTAATGAATGGGAGAAAATATCTGCAAATATATTCAATAATGGGTTATATCCAAAATATACAAAGAAATCATATACACAAAAACAACCCCATTAAAAAATGGGCAGAGGAGTTGAACAGTTTTCCAAAGACGACATATAGATTGTCAACAGGCACTTGGAAAGATGGTCAAAGTCACTAATTATTAGGAAAATGCAAATCAACACAATGAACTATCACCTAATGTCTGTCAGGATGGCTATTACCAAAAAGGCAAGAAGTAGCAAGCATTGATAGGGATGTGGAGAAAAGGGAACTTTTGAACCCTACTGGTGGGGATGTAAACTGGTGCAGCTACTGTGGAAAACATGGAGATGCCTTTAAAAAAATTAAAAACAGTTCTACATGATCCAGCAATCCCACTCCTGGGAATATATCCAAAGAAAAACACTAACTCAAAAAGAAATGTGCACTCCCATGTTTGTAACAGGATTACTTATAAGAGCCAAGACATGGAAACACCCTAAGAGTCCATCAGTAGATGAATGGATAAAGAAACTGCGGTAGGTATACGTACGTATATGCGGTGGGTTAAGTGTTCACCAAACAAAAACAAATATACAGAGAACAGAGTAGCTGTTACCAGAGGGGAAGGATGGGAAGGAGAGGGGAAAGCAGGTAAAGGGGATCAACTGTATGGTGACAGACAGAAGCTAATCTTTTAGTGGTGAGCACATGTATGCTACACAGAAGTAGAAATATAACACTGTACACATGAAACTTACATGTTATAAACCAAAACTACCTCAATAAAAAATTAATCCAAAAAAAAAACAAAACCCTCTCCTCAAACCCGAGTAAAAAGAGAAATAATAAACCAAGAAGATACTTGTAACATGTGGCAGGCAAATGGTTCATTTTTTAAATACTAAAACCTCTGGCAAATCATTAAAAAAAAAAAATTCAAAGAGAAAATGAAAATAAAGGATAGGTACAAATAGTTCATGGAAAGGACAAATACATCATTTTTGAATGTATTAATATTTTTCATATAACAATCATAACAAGTCAAATACAAATGTTAAGCTACAATGAAACACTATTTCTCATTTCTCAGATTAGAATTTGACAGCATTAGCTGCTAAAGCTATAGTAGAAATANCAAATACATCATTTTTGAATGTATTAATATTTTTCATATAACAATCATAACAAGTCAAATACAAATGTTAAGCTACAATGAAACACTATTTCTCATTTCTCAGATTAGAATTTGACAGCATTAGCTGCTAAAGCTATAGTAGAAATAGGCACACTCACATAGCACAGATGAATGAAAACTAATACAGTCTCTCTATAAAAGGAACTTGGTCATACCTATCAAAGGAATTCCTACAATTAGACTAGAAATCTTACTTCTAGTAATTTATTCTATACACATGATCACTAATGAATCAGAAAGAAGAGAACATACAAAATAATGTATTGCAGCACTTTCTGTAATAGTAAAAGCTAAAACAAGCATCAATGTTCATCAATAGGGAACTGGTTATGTATGTACGTATGGTAGGTCTGTTTTTGTATGTGTGTGTACCCATGTGCAACCATCCCCAAGCTTTGATAACAAGTCTCCTGTAGATTACACATGTGACCTAAATGTAAGTAGTTCTTACTTCAGGTAGGAACTAGGGTATCAGGAAAAAGAAATAGAGGGACCAATTTCTTTTTCTAATGTATCTTTTAAAATACTTGAAATGTTATTTTATAATATTATATAAATACATTAACTCTTCAATATAATGAAACAAGGTTTTTTTTAAGTTTATCTAAGAGAACGCGCCAGGGATGAGGGAACCAGCATTTACTGAATGTCCACTAGATACCATACGTTCAGTTCAGTTCAGTTCAGTCATTCAGTCGTGTTTGACTCTTTGTGACCCCATGAATTGCAGCACGCCAGGCCTTCCTGTCCATCACCAACTCCCGGAGTTCANTTTACTGAATGTCCACTAGATACCATACGTTCAGTTCAGTTCAGTTCAGTCATTCAGTCGTGTTTGACTCTTTGTGACCCCATGAATTGCAGCACGCCAGGCCTTCCTGTCCATCACCAACTCCCGGAGTTCACTCAGACTCACGTCCATCAAGTTGGTGATGCCATCCAGTTAAGTGGTTGATTGAATAACTTACCTAAATTCAATCCAATAACAAATTCCATTATTGGGATTTAAAACTCAGGTGCAATAAACTATAAATGTAGTTAGAGACATTTTTAAAAATTATAATTTGAAGTAAAACTTTTAGGGGCAAATGGTAAGTGACGGTACTTTGTGTAACTTCTTCAGTATAACCCTTTGGTAGAAAATATGAAAGAACCAAGTTAGAGTATAATAATGCAACCACAACCCCATTCCTCAAACTTTAGATTAAAAAATGGTAAATGAATAGTTTCAGAAGGGCCTTATTAATAATCTCTACCTAGGAGGGCTGATGATCAGATGCATAGGCAAACCACGGAAGAAATGGCAGGTGTAGTAGTTGATATTGAAAAGAACTATGTGGTAAGATCATTTTAACTTTCTCCAACTCAGCTTCCTCACTAGCAAAAAGGGTTTTAAATCTGCTCGTTCAGGACAGAATGACCAAAATCAAAGGAGTATTCCTTACGGGTTAGATATGACTCTAAAACCCTTAAAATTCAGTAAAACTGTCCTAAAAAAATACACCTGAGCTGAGGTTACCTGACACCACTTGCCCCAACCTCCACCACAACCTTAATCCCCTCACCACTCCACTTCTCTCAAGCTACTAAGAACTGAAAAGAGAATATGAACCCACGTATACTTAAACCCAGCTGTCAGCTCAAGTCCTACTTACACTAAAGGGGAAATAAGTCAAGGAGAATCCACATACATCATTCTCAAACAGCAAGCCTAGATAAAATTGCCTGTTTGGAGGATAAACTATTAAGTAAAAGATTCCTGCACTGTCCCTATGCTTAGACACTGGAGGAAGGCGGGGGGGGGAACTATGCAGAAATCATGAAGAATTACTCTAGGACACAGGAAGGGGAAAAAAAAGATAAACTGAAAATTAATGAAAATGGTTACGTATAGGGGAGGGAGGGAACAAGTAGGAGAGGAAGTAAGACGGTGCTGAATATACCTTGTTACACAGCTTCAATTTAGAAACCACGTATTTTAAACACTGGACAAACAAAATCAGAACTAAAAGTAAAAAGTAATCTTGAAATATTTAAAACAAATGAACTTAATGATATGTCAAATTGGTAAAACAAACAAATGAAAAACATTATTTTAAGGACTTTAGAACTCTATTTTGACTATGTTCTTAGTGGAGTAACATTTTTAGGCAAAGAACAGTTAAGTACCATTTAGTAGTCTGATTAATAGTGATTTTTTTTGGAGACTATTTTATATATGAACATATGCATATATAAAGCAAGTAATTACGTATTCATGTTATTTTAAAATGTCATCATAAATTCAATGTAAAATCATGTAATATTAAATCTGAAGAGCAAATATCAGTATGAACTCATGCTTTTTTTACTTTAGCAAAATGCCTACTTCCTGATAACAAAGATAACTGNTATATAAAGCAAGTAATTATGTATTCATGTTATTTTAAAATGTCATCATAAATTCAATGTAAAATCATGTAATATTAAATCTGAAGAGCTAATATCAGTATGAACTCATGCTTTTTTTACTTTAGCAAAATGCCTACTTCCTGATAACAAAGATAACTGAGTTACAATGGCACTCTCATTAAAAAAAATTGGCTGATTCCAGGTCTGGGTGGGGCGGGCAGGAGATTTACAAGATAAACCCCAGACATCTTGTGCCAGAAGCAAAAAAGCTGGCAATTATTAAAATGAAGTTGTGTCAAAAGGACACAGGAGCCAGTCTGATCAGGCTCCCAGTGTCGCTCAGCTATCTATTACAAAGCAGAGACGAGAGTGAAACCCAGGGAGTGTACCTCCAGGAGTCACATTCTTAACCACTATTCTNGCAAAAAAGCTGGCAATTATTAAAATGAAGTTGTGTCAAAAGGACACAGGAGCCAGTCTGATCAGGCTCCCAGTGTCGCTCAGCTATCTATTACAAAGCAGAGACGAGAGTGAAACCCAGGGAGTGTACCTCCAGGAGTCACATTCTTAACCACTATTCTAGACCACCTCTCACACAAGAAAAATCCAATGAAGAGGGGAAGGGGAAAGAGACGAAAACCAGAGGCCAGGAGAGAAAATATCTTGACTCACACACCTCTTGAACGACTTGATCCCTCCTTCCTTCCCTTAAGTTCCTTCTTTACTTGGCTTTCACGTATTCCTCCCGCCTGACTGCACCTTTTCAGAGCTTGCTGTTTGCTTCCTGTCTCCTCTACTTCCTAATACTGAAAGCTCCAGGAATTCAGATCTTAGTATTCCTGTCTTCTCTGTCCACACTATACTAATTTCCTTGGTGATACTATTCAGGCTTATAGCTTGAAATAACTTGTATATGCAGACAGCTCCTAAATTTCTATCTCCATTTATCTCTCCCAACTCTAGACTGCGACCTTGACATGTCCATACAGATGTTTATTGGTACCCCAGCCTCAGCTTGTCCCAAATTGATCTCCATCCCCCATACAAAACCTGCCCCAACACAGCCTTCTTCATCTCATTGAAGACAAATCCACCCTTTCCGGCGCTCAGACCCAAAATTCTAGGGTCATCTTAGCTTGGACCCTCCAACCCTCCCAGCTCTCTCATCCTACATTCACTCTGTCAGGAAATCCTATTGGTTCTACCTTAAAATATATCCAGAATCCAGCTACTCCCACCATCCCGACTGCAACCACTCAAGTCTGAAGCTACCTAGGTTACTGCATTAGCTTCGTAACAGGTCACTGTTTCTAAATTTACCCCATTCTACTCAGAGTAAAACTCCAAGTCCTTATAACGGCCCCACAAATTCTGGCCCCCATTACCTCTCTGAATTCACTTGCTACCACCCCGCCTTTTCCACTCCCCTTGCTCAGCCAGTGTGGGCTCACAGCTGCTCCTCAAGCATGGGGGCACAGCTGTATAGGATGACCTTTGGTCTAGCTATTCCCTTTGCCTGGAACATCCTTCTCTCTGACACCTGTCTGGTCAACTTCCTTAGCAATCTTTCCCAAAATCTCACCCTCTCAGTGAGGCTCATTCAGATCTGTCTGATACCACATTTCCCGTGCTGCATTTACTTATTAATGTATTAGCTTTCCCTCCACCCGCCTCCACCCACTGTAAGAAGAGAGCTATCTGTCTAGTTTATTCACTATTGTATCTAAAGTGCCCGACAATGTACAACATCAAGCAGCACTAAAAAGGTTCAAATAAAATAATTTAAGAAAGCTAAATCTATCCTATCATCAGAGCATAAGTGGGTTATTTAAAATTAACTATTCAGAAGAAAGACTTTTACACTGGGGGAGTGTTGGTCACTCAATCGTGTCCAACTCTGTGAATCCATGGACTATACTCTACCAGACTCCTTTGTCCATGGGATTCTCCAGGGGTATGCCTAAATTCACCTCTATGCTGCCTGTAAGAGACATTTTTAACACAAATGGAGTAAAAAAAGTTAAAAGTAACAGAATGTACCAAAACATCGGGTAAATACAAATTGAGAGAAAGTAGGAGTCATGTGGGCATTAAGAAAATAAGCTTCAAAACTAGACTTCATGAAGCCTCAGCTGAGTCATCTATAAAATGGCAGCATTACCTATACCTCAAAGGGTTTTTAATGAGAATTACACGAAACAAAGCATTTAACATGTTGTCTGGCATGTAATCAACACTGGAACATGCTATAATGACCTTGTCATATACTAAAATGGAAAAAATATCAGTGTTTCTGATATCAAAAAATTCAGTCTTTGTAAGAGTTGTTTTAAAATAGGAGGAAACACCAGAGCAACACTTCTAGCTTTTAGGCAGCTATTCAGGTTTCTGAAGAGGCATAAAGAAGCATTTGATATTAAAAGGCTTACTTTACAAGAGCCTATCCTAACTGAGCGACTTCACTTTCACTTTTCACTTTCATGCACTGGAGAAGGAAATGGCAACCCACTCCAGTGTTCTTGCCTGGAAAAACCCAGGGATGGGGGTGCCTGGTGGGCTGCCATCTATGGGGTCGCACAGAGTCGGACATGACTGAAGTGACTTAGCAGCAGCAGCAGCAACCCTAACTATCCTTCCTTTCCTCTCAGCTAAAGCACAAATATTTATTATGACCTGTTAGAGGCTTCTTACAAACTTTCTCTATGAGGTAGCAATCCTACACTACTCAAAAAAATTTAGCATACAAATAAACTCCCAAATGTGAAAAACGTGAGGTGACATTTATAAGACAGATTTACTCACTGCAACATAACATTGATAATAAAAGAAAGCCAGAAACAACTTAAATAGCCATCAGTAGGAAACATGGCTTCCCTGGTGGCTCAGAGGTTAAAGCATCTGCCTGGAATGCTGGAGAACCGGGTTTGATCCCTGGGTCAGGAAGATCCCCTGGAGAAGGAAATGGCAACCCACTCCAGTACTCTTGCCTGGAGAATCCCAGAGAGAGAGGAGCCTGGTAGGCTACAGTCCATGGGGTTGCAAAGAGTTGGACACGACTGAGTGACTTCACTTCAGTAGGAAACATGGTTAAACATATCCATATAATAGAATATGAAGCAATTTTTTAAAGCAGACCTTTATGTAGTGATATGGGATAACCTCCAGGATATAGTCTTAAAACAAATCAAGGGCTGCCCCATGTGTAAAGTCTGGTGGGAGGAGATGTATATTTGCTCATATTAATAAAATATCCTTGGAAAAAACTTATGATGACGAGGGACCAGGCTAGCAAAAGGTATATTTTTTTGAACTTTAAAAAATTTTCACCCATTTGAATGCATCACCTGTCATAAAAAATATTTAAGTAAAAAGACTATTGAGTTAGTTTCTGTTAGTAACAAGCAAGGTAAATTCTGCCTGAATATTCACCAAACATTAACTGAATACCTCCTACATGTTGATGGTTTTACCTTCAATTTTAGGATCTGATATCAAAAGCAAAGGCAACAAAGCAAAAACAAACAAACTGGACTACATCAAACTAAAAACTGTATTTACTGAGCATGGCAAGGGCAGTGTATTTATCAATATAGTACTTGTATCACTTCCTCTTTCAAAATGAAATAAAATATATCCCTAGCAATGGTTCACAAGGAGTAATGTGCTTGATTAGTAACAGTTTTAAGCACAACTAGTTTGGTGTACAGATGAAGATCCAGACTAGAAAATGCTAGTAGTTAGAGCTATCCTGAAATGGTGTGCTCAAGATCATCCATTAACAGACCAATGAAGAATAAACAGCTTATATTTATGTTTTCAATGGTGGTTCTCTCCTCTGGCTGCTCCTCGCTCTTTTTGTCCTAACTCTACTATGACCAGAATACATTGGCATTTACTCATAATCCCTGAAAACAGGAATAACATCACTACCAGTTCAATAACAGAAACAGTAGCCATCATTTATTCAATATTGACCATGTCCTCTGTGATGAGTGCTTAGACATGATTTTATTTAATCTTTAGGGTAAACTTGAGAAGTGGATTACATTACCCACTTTATAGATAAGAAACTAGAGGCTTAGCAAGCAAAACAAACTGCCAGTGGGCCACACACCTAGCAAATGGCAGCTGTAGGATTCAAGGCCAGGTCCAGCTTACACTAACGCCTGTGCTCTTCACTAGAAGGCTAAGTTACCTCCCTAAATGTTCCTCCTATCCCAACATTAACTGTATCTGAAAATAGCAAAAGCAGTCCTTCTGAACCCTTTCAGAGGTGAGCACTTAGAACACACGTCCTTATCAGCTCTCATTCATCTGCAGGGCAGGCTCTGCCAGAGGCCTATGATTGTCCAGTCTTGCCAATAGTTAAAAACAAGACAGAGAGAGGAAGAGAGCAAAGAATGAGAATTCTTAAGGGTGTGGACAAGGAGAAATCCCATTTGTACTGCTCACTGGCTACCAAGACCTGGGCAGTTTCCTTGAGCTTCTGGGCTGGGGAGGCCTTCCCTTCACCCACTCCCAGTATAATCTGTTGCTCCAAATGCCCTTCTTCGCAGTAGACACAAGACCAAGGTCTCCCCATGCACCCAGCCCTCACAAAATAATGCAAGTAAAAGCACTTTCATCTTTCAGCATTTTCTTCTATGCCTGCAAAACCCTGAGGAAAACGTCAACAAACTGAGATCATGGACCAGGTTACCAAAGGGGGTATCAAAGTAGCACTCTCAACTTCATCATCATAATTTTGGTGGCTCCCAGAATAACTTCTCTATTGTGGCACCACCATCAGTCATTAGCTAATCAAAGATATTCACAGGCTCCAAGTGATGGTCACGGCTAAGAAAATTGATCATCTATTTTACAGTTTAAATGCTCAGTTAGAAAGGAATGGGAAAATATCTGACAGATGTGATTAAACTGTAGTAATTTAATTTCTCCCTTAAATTCCAGTCATTTTTCACATCTACTACTCTATTCAAGAACTGCTGTAAACAATGTCTTACTCAGATATAAAAGTAGAATGGTACACACTTAGAATTTTATATCCTTTTACATAAAATAGGTTATCTTTGTACCAGCTAAATTATAATAAGGAATGTTCCTCCCTCAAAAAATACAGAAAGAAAAAAAAAAAGAGAGGTAATCTTGTAATGAAAAGAATGAGAATAAAGAAAATAAAGGAGAAATTATTTTGGAGGATTCTCCCTTTAGAATTTGAATAAACTCTCTTAAAAATGAAAAAAAAAATAGTATGACTTCAAGATGAAAAAATAGTATGACAGGATGAAATCTGTAAACCACATTACATTGTTTAGTTTAACATACATTAATTGAGAACCTACAATTGCTGAAGGAACATGACTATAAGTGAAGTGAAGTGAAAGTCGCTCAGTCGTATCCAACTCTTTGCGACCCCATACGTCCATGGAATCTTTCAGGCTAGAATACCCGAGTGGGTTGCCAGTCCCTTCTCCAGGGGATCTTACCAGCTCAGGGATCGAACCCAGGTCTCCTGCTTGGCAGGTAGATTCTTTACCATTGAGCCACCTGGGAAGCCCCCATGATTATAAGAAGTTACTCTAAATATAAGAAGTTAGCGGGAAAAACTAATACAAACAGTTTTGATATGAGACAGCAATTAATTAGTAACAGGTATACACAGGGTACTATTTTTCTACCCACTAGAGCTGTTTCCCAGCATCAGACAGTTATTCTCGGGCCACCTGAGCTATAATTCAGTAAATCTTCTCTATCCCTCTTGTACCACATGAGACCTATTCAGAAAATATATATAGGAAATAATTTGCATATACATCTGGTCTTTCACCTTTCTAGCAATTATCACTATAATTAAATAATTAATTGTACATCTCCAAGGAGATGCTGATAGGCTTCTCTCTCATCCAGCAAAATATCTTGTAGAAGATACCTGGCCTACTTTCATGAGTGAAATGAACAAGCAAACATCCAAAAATATAAGACCTGAGATGGTGCTTCCTCCATGCAGTCTCTGATCCTCAACACACAGCCTTCATTTAAACAGAGTTTCAAACTCTATGCCACAAGAAGTTACAAGCCAAAGAATCATAAACCAAAAGACTCTAAAGCACTTGTATTAAATTAAAATTACAGAGAACAGAGAGAAATTAAATCCACAGGCTACTTAAAAGCCATTTAATGCAATAGTTTCTACTCTGTCCCTCAGCAAACTAATGTTTTTAATGAATAAGCATGTCATCCATTTTCATTTGGCAGCCCTTCCCTTTTCTACTGCTGTCCCCAAACAGAAGTGCTGATTTACATGAAATGGCCCAAAGGAAGACGGTGTGTGAAGGAGGAGAGCAGTAAGTCTGGAGAAAGTGGGTTATCCATTTTTAAAGCAAAAAAATGGCTGAGTTCAAAGAAAATATTTCCATGGTAAACATGATTGATAATTCAGGACCACAAACTCTAGCACAGTGATTAAGGGAAGCGGGTCTGGAGCTGGGCTGCCTGGCTTGAATCCTGGCCCTGGGACGTAACAGCTGTGCAATCTTGGGCAAGTGACTTGCCCTGGGAAGCAGGGTGATACCAGGACCTGTTTCAAAGCGCCCTGTTCAACCACCTCACACCAGCACTGAGGGCCTTCTCCATCCACCATGTCTTGAGATTCTCCCACCAGTTTCTCCCCATTCTTTAACTCTCTATTATTACCTTCATATCACTTACTACTATCTAAAATTATTTTAAAAGTTACTTGTTTTCATATGACCTCCCCATTAAAAGTATATTAAAAAAATGTCATCTATCTTACTTCCACAGCCCTGGTGCCTAGAAGCAGTGCACAATACACACAGGTAGAAACTTGATAAATATCTGCTGAATCAATGGACGAATAACACACAACATAGGGAGATGTACGTTGTAAGCATTCAATAAATGGCAGCCAATATTATCTAGGTAATGAATTCAGGTAAATAATTCAGCCTTCGGTGTTATATCTTGAAATAATTATCCTCACAGTCTTTGCAGATCTTATTTACTATTCACCAAAACCAAGAATTATACTAATTTATAACTTGAAAGGATTTTTTTCCTTCCACTATTAGGTGTTGCCCTTGGAGTAGGTTACTTCACTGAAATTTATCTCATTTATTGAGCAATATGCTATGACCTGCATTCCATTGATACAGCAATGAAAGACAGTCCTACCCAGTCAAGAAATTTATATCTTAGTTTTGTGCCTATCTCTGGCCTGCTTAAATGCAGTATGAGGAGGAGGTGAGGATTTGTGCAGAAAGTAATTGGATTGGGCAAAGTGGAAGTCTGTAAAGGTCCCAACCGTTTAATGGAAATCATCAGATGATTTGAATGTGGAACTTCAAATTCCTTAATTCATTATGCTAAACTTCTCCCTTAGCTACCGTTTTTGTTGATAACAGTATCATCAAGAGACAAACTAGGACCTACTGCCGAGGTCCTCAAATGAGCAAGGCAGGTTGTTTCTGAAATACTCCCCAACAGATGGAAGTTTACATAGGTCCTCAGCAAACTAAGGACTGCATATTTGTGTATGTATGTGAATGAATATACATTGTTGGTGTAAGACTGCCAAACGCTCTCTCTTAAAAGGACTATTCTCTATTTTGAGGCTCTGCCCTTCTACTCATAGCTAGCTGTCCCTTCTTTTAAGTAATCATGTTGGTAACTCATGGTGAGTTTTTTCCTACTTACATGACAAATAAAAAAGTTCTTATTTTTGCTTATTAAAAAAAATTATCAGTGAAATTGTGAAATCTAGAACATTTAGAAGTAAACAGAACACAATTAACAGCTGCCTGGCCAAACTCCAAATGCAGAATTCTCGATCTTTTATTTGTTAACACATTGTCTCTTCACTCACCCAAGCCCAATTTTCTTTAACCATTTGTCTATAACCATTGCCTATAGTTTGTCTAGGGGCTTTCCAGGTGACACTAATGGTAAAGAACCAACCCACTGCCAATGCAAGAGACACAAGAGACACAGGTTCCATCCCTGGGTTAGGATGATCCCATGGAAAAGGGAATGGCAACCCACTATAGTATTCTTGCCTGGGGAATCCCATGGATAGAGGAGCCTGGTGGGCTACAGTCCATAGGGTCCACTAAGAGTCAGACATGAATGAAGCAACTTGGCACACACAGCACATACCTTTCAGGGTAAATAGAGGGGAAAGAAATGGAAAATCACTGCAGATGGTGACTGCAGCCATGAAACTGAAAGATACTTGCTCCTTGAAAGGAAAGCTATGATAAACCTAGACAGCAGATTAAAAAGCAAAGACATCACTGCAGACAAAGGTCTGTACAGTCAAAGTTGTGGTTTTTCCAGCAGTCATGTATGGATGTGAGAGTTGAACCAAAAAGAAGGTTGAGTGCCAGAGAACTGATGCTTTCGAACTGGGGTGCTGGAGAAGACTTTTGAGAGTCCCTTGGACTGCAAGGAGATCAAACCAGTCAATCCTAAAGGAAACCGAACCTGACTATTTATTGGAAGGACTGATGCTAAAATTGAAGCTCCAATACTTTGGCCACTTGATATGAAGTGCAGACTCACTGGAAAAGACCCTGATGCTGGGAAAGATTGAAGCCAAAAAGAAAAGAGGGTGGCAGAGGATGAGATGGTTAGAAAACATCACCAACTCAATGGACATGAGTTTCAGTAGACTCTGGGAGATAGTGAAGGACAAGGAAACCTTGCATGCTGCAATTCATTGGGTTGCAAAAAGCTGGACACAATTTAGCAAATGAACAACAACATTGTCTATACTATTTGAGCAGATTTAAATTATAACTCAATTTATAAACAATTTATAAACAATATAAACACAATTTTCCTCATCATTTACGTGTCTAAGAGTAGAATGTCATGGACCTTCCCAGAAAATTCTTAAATCTTATGATGCACTGATATAAACACTATAATCAAACTATATTCTTGACTTTTTAATTTTTCATGTATCCTAAGTAAGTCTTGTAATAGATGTGTTGAGAGCATTCAGAGCATTGATTTGAAATAATTAGCTCTTGTCCCCAGAATATTCAAATAGTCTTGCACTGGAATATTCAGTTTTCTTCAACCTCAAAACTTCTAGTCCACTGACCCTTCCTCATTCACCACCATACATCCCGGTCATGTCTTCATGTATCTCCTCACCCAGGCAATACAGTATGATTCTCTACTGTAACTGCGCCTTTACAAAATTCCTTGACTCCTCTGCTTTTCAGTACCTCTTTCACATTTGCATGGCAAACCCTCACTCCTGTGAAACTCAATCATGCTCCAACTCAATATCCGCTCAATGTTGTTCAACATCGTTCAACATCGTTAAGAGACACATTTACAAGTGGGGTACCCAGTTCACTTACATTTTTGGCCACAAATCCCAAAGGAGGACTCAACATCATCTGACAATCCTTTATACTTTGAGAACACTAATTTTATCCTTTAAAACCCTCATTTCACACTTTCTCCTCCCTCCGGTTACATCCTCACTTGCCAAAGGATGTTTTGTTTTATAGTTCATTAATAATACAGAAACAATTAGAGAGCTACTCAGTGTTTTACCCACATCAAAACTATGACCTAGCCACAACTTTTATGAAATGTCCTTGCTGTTACCAGAAAACCAACTCACCTTCCATACTATGGATCCCATTTAACGTTACCTTTTCAGGGGTTTTGTTCCTAAACTTACTCTTGTTCACCTGAGTCATCAGTTTTCAAACGGACTGTCCAATATCACATAAACATACTCCTGTATCTCATTTTAAAAGGGGGAATTGTCCTGTAACTATATGCCCCTTCTACTTCTTAAAATATGCTTCTTAACTATATGCCCCTTCTACATAAAAATGTTAAGTCATTCAGTTGTGTCTGACTCTTTGCAGTCCCATGGACTGTAGCCATCAGGCTCCTCTGTCCATGGAATTCTCCATCAAAAATACTAGAGTGGGTAGTCATTCCCTTCACCTGGGGATCTTCGTGACCCAGGGATCAAACCCAGATCTGCATTACAGGCAGGCTCTTTACTATCTGAGCCACCAGGGAAGCCCTCTCTACATATAAAAATAGTTATCAAAAGAAGCTTTTGTGACTGCTGGTAAATTATTGTTGTCACTTCCCAATCTTTGCTTCAACCCACTCTAAGCAGAAAAGTCTCCACCATTTCCCTGGGACTAGTTTTGTCAAGGGTACCAGTCACTTCTATGTCAAAAACCCAACAGTTGCATTTGACACAGCTGCCTGCTCTTTCTTTATTCTCTTGGCTTCTGCAACACAACTCCAGATTTTCTGTCTAACCTACTTAACAGTTACTTAAGAGCCCTTTGTTCCTCTTCTCATGTACCACGGCCCAGTCCTAAACATATTGTATTCTTCTTTTCAAAGAACCAGCTTTTGGTGTCACCGATGTTTCCTGTTTTTGTTTTTCCATTTCCTTATCACCTACTCTAATTTTCATTATTTTCTTCCTTGTACGTTTCTTATGTTTACCTGTTAAATTTAAGTTGTAAACTTCAATTTATATCGGGGTTTTTTTCCTAATTCTTAGTCCCTTGTTTTCTATTATGTGTATTCAGAGCAGCAAATTTACATCTTAACTGTACTTTCATATGTTCAAAAACAGCATATTCTGCTTNAACACCAAAATCAGGTTGATTATATTCTTTGATTATATTCTTCTACAAAGATGTAGAAGCTCTATACAGTCAGCGAAAATAAGATCGGGAGCTGACTGTGGCTCGGATCATGAATTCTTTATTGCCAAATTCAGACTGAAATCAAAGAAAGTAGGGAAAGCCACTAGGACCTAAATCAAATTCCTTATGATTATACAGTGGAAGTGAGAAATCGATTTAAGGGACTAGATCTGAGAGATAGAGTGCCTGATGAACTATGGACAGAGGTTCCTGACATTGTACAGGAGACAGGGATCAAGACTTTCCCCATGGAAAAGAAATGCAAAAAAGCAAAATGGCTGTCTGGGGAGGGCTTACAAATAGCTCTGAAAAGAAGAGAAGCAAAAAGCAAAGGAGAAAAGGAAAGATATAAGCATCTGAATGCAGAGTTGCAAAGAATAGCAAGGAGAGATAAGAAAGCCTTCCTCAGTGATCAATGCAAAGACATAGAGGAAAACAACAGAATGGAAAAGACTAGAGATCTCTTCAAGAAAATTAGAGATACCAAGAGAACATTTCATGCAAAGATAGGCTTGATAAAGGACAGAAATGGTATGGACCTANTTTATTTCTTATTATGTTTACTTGGGTCCCCTATCTTTTATTCTTGATTAGCCTGGCTAAAGGTTTATTAATTTTGTTTATCTTTCAAAAAATAAAAAATCTTGGTTTCACTGATGTTTCCTGCTTGTTTTTTTAATCTCTAATTTTTTTTTCCTCTTTGATTTATTATTGCCTCCCTTCTGCTGACTTTGGGTTTTGTTTAATTCTTTTTCTAATTCCTTTAGGTAGTAGACTAGGTCGTTTGGGATTTTTTTTCTTGTTTTTTTAGGAAGAACTATATCACTATAAATTTCCCTCTTAGAACTGCTTTTCCTGTATCCCATAGATTTGGAGTGCTGTGTCTTCAAGTCAAGTCATTTATCTTGAGACATTTCTGAATTCATTCTTGATTTCTTTTTTACTTTTTTTAGTAACGTGCTGTTCAGTCTCCATGTGTTTGTGCTTCTCTCATTTTCCTTTAACTGTAATTGATTTGTGGTTTCCTCCTGCTGTGGTTGGAAAAAAATGCTTCATCTAATTTCTATCCTCTTAAATTTGTTGAGATTTGCTGTGTGGCCTAGCATGTGATCTACCCTAGAGAACCCATCCATGTGCACTTGAAAAGAATTTATATTCTGCTGATTTGGGATGTTATATCCTAGAGATATCTATCAAGTCCAACTGGTCCATTGTGTCATTTAAGATCACCGTTTCCTACCAGTTTTCTGCCTGGATGATCTCTCCCTTGGTGTAAGTGGGATGTCTAAGTCTCACTATTATTGTATTATTGTCAGCTTTTCCTTTTATGTCTGTTAGTATTTGCTTTAATATTTAGTTGCTTGTGTATTGGGTGCATATATGTAAGTGTAATATCCTCTTGTACTGACTCCTTCATCATTATATAAAGTCCTTCTTTGTCTTTTGTTATAGCCTTTGTTTTAAAGCCTATTTTGTCTAATATGAGCATTGCTATCCCTGCTTTCTTGTCACTTCTGTTTGCATTAAGTAACATTTTCCATCCCATCATTTCCAGCCTGTATATGTACTCGGCCTAAAGTAGATCACTTGTAGAAAATATACTGAAGTTTATTGTTTTTACATCCAATCAGTCATCCTATGTCTTTTGTTTGGAACACTTAATCCAGTAACATTTAAAGTAATTAGTAACAAATATGTGCCATCTTTTTACTTGTTTTCCAATTGTTTTTGTAGATTTTATTTGTTTACTATTCAAATATATATTAGTTTGTTTACTAAGCAAAAACTGTTTTGTTTCTTCCCTTGTGGTTTAGGGACTTGCTTTCTTTGTGCTCCATCTCCGGTCCATACACAGGTGCTGGAATCACATTTCACAATGTGTTCATGTTAAGGGCTGTCGTGCTGTCAATTTGTGCTTTCCTTTTGGCTTTTATTTTCATTCCTTTCTCCTTTAAAACTCAGGAGTAAACACACTTAAAAAGTTCTATTTAAGCCAATTCAGGTTTTTGGAGCAAGAAGGAAGATGTGTATAAGAGACAGCCTTATCTTTATTTTTTAATTTTACTTATTTTATTATTTTCTTATTATTCNTGCTGTCAATTTGTGCTTTCCTTTTGGCTTTTATTTTCATTCCTTTCTCCTTTAAAACTCAGGAGTAAACACACTTAAAAAGTTCTATTTAAGCCAATTCAGGTTTTTGGAGCAAGAAGGAAGAAATCATGTCAACTCCTTCTACCAGAGTATTGGTACTCCCCGTATTCACTTTTATGGGCTTCCTTGGTAGCTCAGATGGTAAAGAATCTGCTTGCAATGAAGGAGACCTGGCTTCAGAAAATCCCCTGTAAGAAGTAATGGCAACCTACCCCAGTATACTTGCCTGAAGAATTTCATGGACAGAGGAGCCTGGTGGGCTACAGTCCATGGGGTCACAAAGAGTCAGACACGACTGAGAGACTAACACTTTCTTTCTTCACTTTCTACACATTTTCCCTAGGTGAATTTACTGTCCTGTGACTTTCAATACTAGCTATACAACATGACTCCCAAATCTTTATCTCCAACAGTCCCCCTTTGAATTTTAGACATATTTTCTGACAAAGAANAGACTAACACTTTCTTTCTTCACTTTCTACACATTTTCCCTAGGTGAATTTACTGTCCTGTGACTTTCAATACTAGCTATACAACATGACTCCCAAATCTTTATCTCCAACAGTCCCCCTTTGAATTTTAGACATATTTTCTGACAAAGAACTTCTACAGAATACATTATTTTTTTAAAACTCCTATAAATCAAGAACAAAACCACAATTGACCCAATTTTTAAAATAATCAAAAGACTTGTACATACACATCATAAAAGAATATATACAAATGGACAACAGGAGCGCTAAGAAAGTATACATCGTTAGTAATGAACTGTAAATTGAAAATCATAAGGAGACTCCACTAAACATTCACCAGAATGCCTAAAGTAAAAATGACTGACAACATCAAATGTTGGGGAAAAATCATCAGAACTCACACTTTGCTGTTAAGAGTGTAAAATGGTACAATAACTTTGGAAAATATCTTGTCAATTTCTTTAAAAGTTAAAAATATACCTTTGCTACAATTCAATAATTCCAATCCTATGTTTTTCCCCAGAAAAAATAAAAATAAAAGTTAAAAAAAGATGTGTACAAGAATGTTCATAACAGCTTTGTTTTTAATAACCCCAAGTGGAAACAATCCAAATGTTTGTCAATAGTGGAATGGATGAACACATAGTGGTAATTTCATACAAAAGAATACTATTTTGCAATGAAAATGAATTACTGGCTGATATACACACAACATGGACAGATCTCACAGACAAATGAATGAAATAAGGAAACCTGGGAAACAAAAAGAGAATCACTGTTTGATTCACTTAAGTTCTGAAACAAGCAAACCAAATCTACAGTAATAAAGAGGGGAGTGTGCTGATTAGAAAAAGGCTGAAGTGAAATTTCTAGAATGATGGAAATGTTCTTTATCTTGATTGAGCTGGTTTATACTTTTATCAAAATTCACTAAACTGTACCCCCAAAAATCTGTGTATTTGTGTTTGCAAGTATTAACTTAAACAACTACTCATCATCCTTTTACTTAACTATAACTTAAATGCCTGGTTTTCACTTGATCATTAGATGCTTATTCACTAATGAGAGCTAAAACACACCACAAAGTTGAATATTGAATATACATACCAAATTGCTCTAAGTAAACATATACTAAAATATTTAGATTTTCAGCCATGTTTTAGAAGGGGGGAAACTTTTTTCAGAAGCATCTCACTTGCCAAAACTACCGTTCTGAATACTGTCCAAAATTTATAAAGTAAAACATCTCTTATGTGTTTTCTAAATAAACTGTATACTCTCACTTCCTTGCAAGTATAGTCATCAAAAGTCACAATCTATCAAAAGCTATCACCAATTAACATTCTGATCAAAAAAAGCTCAAACCATCAGAAGCTTTGCCGGTCACACACAAAGCCACACACTAACTCTGGCCAGGGTGCTGCGCTGCACAAAGTCAGGGTACAACTTTCACATTCACTTTCATACCATGTCAACGGTACCTCTGGACTTGTACACAGCCACCCTCAATAGCCCTAATGTCAGCTATTCCAAATAGGTAAATAAACTGAGGCAGCAATAGATAGCACTATATATAAGCAACATACATCAGCTCAAGGTCAATATCAGTAATAACAGCTTTTCTGTATTCAACTTGTGGTGGTTTTGTACCATCATTTTAACTAAGCTGTGATGTTTCCCACAAATTTCCTTCCCTCTATGTTTCTGAGTTATTATTGGCCATGAGAAACTTGTACAAGATTTGTAAAGCGGAAGTGTTACATTCTGGTTCTAAGTCAGATGCTTTTGTAGCTCACATTGTGACCTGAATTAACATAGTTACAGCTTTCAAACAATTCCCAGACTTAAGTACTTTCAAGACCTAAAGCCCCTCAAACGAAGGGAAAGATATGTCTGGAAGAAAGACAATATTCAGTTCAGTTCAGTTGTCGCTCAGTCGTGTCCGACTCTTTGCGACCCCATGAATCGCAGCACGCCAGGCCTCCCTATCCATCACCAACTCCCGGAGTTCACTCAGAGTCATGTCCATCGAGTCAGTGATGCCATCCAGCCATCTCATCCTCTGTC
>SJYV01047395.1:216292-259947 GCA_006410875.1 Neotragus pygmaeus | reverse complement strand
TTCTTGCCTGGAGAATCCCAGGGACGGGGAGCCTGGTGGGCTGCTGTCTATGGGGTCGCAGAGAGTCGGACACGACTGAAGCGACTTAGCAGCAGCAGCAGAAGCAGGATATTCAGAGCCATGGGAAACTGTCAAAACTTTCATTCCATCTTAAACAAGGTAGAAATAGTTCCCACCTACACTTCACCTCAAATCTTTGTTGTTGTTCAGTCACTCAGTCATGTCCAGCCCTTTGTGACCGCATGGACTGCAACATGCCAGGCTTCTCTGTCCTTGACTAACTCCCAGAGTTTCCTCACACTCATGTCCACTGAGTTGATGATGCCATCCAACCATCTCATTCTCTGTCACTCCCTTCTCCTTCTGCCCTCAATCTTTCCCAGCATCAGGGACTTTTCCAATGAGTCAGCTCTTTGCATCACATGACCAAAGTATTAGAGCTTCAGCTTCAGCATCAGTCCTTCCAATGAATATTCAGGGTTGATTTCCTTTCTTTGAATTAAATTATTTCATGCACCTGCTGTTTGCATGGTCTTGTGCCAGAGGTCAAGGATGCTATAAGTGTGAACAGAGCAGAATAGCCTTCCAGAACCTGAGTGAGAGGGGAAAGGGGGTTGAAAGCAGACATCAACATAGCTATATGTGTAATGTCTTTACATTTGCTTATTATTATTATTATTATTATTNCACACACACACACACACACACACACACACACACACACTTGTGACAACCAAAAATGTCTGCAGGGATGACACACACACACACACACACACTTGTGACAACCAAAAATCTCTGCAGGCGTGGCCAAATGTCCTTTGCCAACTGTCCACAATTGAGAACCACTAATCTAGTCCACAGGGACCTTATCTTTCTTTCCAAAGGATATCTCACTGGTCTGTTACATCGATGATGTCATGCTGACTGGATCTGGTAAGCAGGAATTAACTACTCTGATACTTTGATTAAGGTATGTGTATGCCAGAGAAAATAAATTCCCCAAAAATCCAAGGGCCTGTCTCCTCAGTGAAACTTCTAACAGTTTAATCATCTTGGATGTTTCAAGATATCTTCTTCAGGGTAAATAACAAATTGCTGCACCTGGCCTCCCCAAATTTTAAGAAAGGGAAGCCATGGACATAGAATGAAGGCAACACATAACTTCATTTTCAGTGCAGGCAATCCAAAAGCTTGCCAGTTGTGTACTGGGGCCAGAAAAGCAGGGCTTTGTAGGAGATATAAGGCTGTTGTCAAGCTGCCCTGCCAATGGAGCTCAGAAGACTCACCAGTGCAAGAGACATCTGTGACCAAGAGAGGTCAAGTACTGAGCGTCTGGCAGGCCTCTACGTGTGAATCACGGTGCAGACTTTCAAGACTTTGAAGCAAAACTATGCCACCCTTGGCAAATAACTATTCTCTTTTGGAGAAACTGCTTCTGACTTGATACTGAGCTCCAGGAGAGACTGAATAGTTGATCATTCAACATGAGCTTCCCATTATGACTTGGGTATTGTCCAACTCATCAAGCTGAAAATTTGGGCATGTACAGCAACATTCCACGTTCCACATTCCACATTCCACATTCCATTACATCAGATGCAAGTGGTGTATACTGGATAAGGCTTGAGCGGATACTGAATACACAAGCTGCATCCACATGGCTGAAGTGTCCCTGGCCCATATTTATCCTAAACCCACACCTATGGTCTCACGGGACACTTCCTATGGCCACTTGACAGAGGAAGAAAAATAAATCCACATCTAGTTCACACTCGTTCCCACACAATATTCTGGCGCCACCCAAAAGTGGGCAGCTGTAGCACTACAGCCCCACTTTGTGATGGCACTGAAGGAAGAGTAGCAAAAAGAAAATTCCCCATGGGTGGAACTTTAAGCAGGGAACCTGGCTGCTTCCTCTGCCTAGAAACAGAGTGTGTAGATTCTACAGAGATTCGCACTCGTTATTTGGTGCTCGTTATTTGGCTGAATGATCAAGGACCTGGAAAGAACATGATTTGAAAATTAATGACAAGGAAGAAGTATGCTAATAGATCCCCCTAAATGAGCACAGCATGTGGAGAGTTGTACCATGTGAAAGTTCACCAAGGATTAGTCATATGATTGGTATCAGTCAGCCTCTTTCTCTAGTCACCCATCTTCCTGGCAACATAGACTAACATTCACCAAAGCTAATCTGCCAAGTACAAAGAATAACACTGAGGTCTTCAAATGACACAATTCCCAGAAGGAGCGAGTAAGGGTAGGCTGGTAGCAGGTTGATTATATGGTTGATTATCATATACTACATGATTATTTTACATCATAGAAGGGGGCAGTGCTTTGCTCTCATTAGAATAAATATTTGTTGTAGATATGAATTTGCCTTCTTTGTCCATAATGCTTATGCCAAAACCTCCATGAGGAGGTTTAAGAATCTATTTTTTGCCATCATGGTATTTCACACAGCACTGCTTCTAAGCAAAGAACTTGTTCTATAGCAAATGAAGCAAGACGATGAGCTCAAGTTTGAAGAATTCACTGGTCTTATTATGTTCCCAATATCCTGAAGCAGCTGGTTTGATAAACCAGTGGAATGGCCTTTTTTAAAGATTCTGTTATGATGCCAGATGGGTGACACTTTGCAGAGCTAGGGTAACATCTTCCAGGATGCAATATGTACTCTGAATCAGTGACTATTATACGGTGCTATTTACTCCACAGTCAGAATTCATAGGTCCAGGAATCAAGAGACAGAAATGAGAGGAGCTCTTCTTTTGATTACCCTTAGTGATCCACCTGTGAATTTTTTCTTTCTCGTCTCTACAACTTTGGGTTCTGCTACCAAAGAAGTCTTAGCACTTAAGGGAGGAATGCGTCCACCAGATGTCGTAGTAATGATCCATTAAACTGCAAGTTGAGACTGCTTCATGGCAGTGAATCAGTAGGCAAAGAAGGAGGTTATTATACTAGCTAGGGCGACTGATCCTGACTACCAAGGGGAAACTGGGTTGCTATTATGCAAAGGCTTTAAAGAGGAGTATATCCAAATGCAGAAGCTCCTCTGGGGCACCTCTTATTTCTCTCATGTCCTGAGATTAGGTCAATGGAAAATTACAATAACTCAATACAAGTAAGGCTTCTGATGGCCCAGACTCTTCCGAAATGAAGTCCTGGGTTACCTCATCAGGCAAGAAATTGTAATCAACTGAAGTGTTTACTGAGGGCAAAGAGAATATGGAATTAGTAGTAGAAGAAAGTAATTATAAAGACCACCTATCTCCCCGTGACTAGTATAAAACAAGGACTGTAATACTTATGAATATTTCTTCCTTATCTTACTACAAATATATCTGCCTATATATCAACCAATTATTTCTTCCTTTTTATTCCCCTTCTCCATTCCCCTAGCTTTTTATGAATATTGAAGTTACAAGGTATAAAAGGAGAATGTGACTCAGAAGAGAAGCAAACATTATCCAAAGAGGGATAAAGATAGACATTACTTCATGTCTATCTTCTCTTTAAGGGGAAGGTTAACATGTTTTTGGTCTACCTATGAGAGCTGTGTCATATTAGGCAAAAGCATAATTTGCTATTATCTTTATTTGGAAGTTAAGAATGGCAAGATTGGTGTGGCCACACCCCATACTTAAAAGGCATGTCCAAGGCGACACGGGACAGGCTGTGGTGGCTTCTGGTATATGAACTTAGCTAGGCTAGTTATATTTCCCAGAATTCCTTTCCCTCCATGGCCTTGGGTTAGTGTTCCCAGTGTTTAGTTGCTAAGTCATGACCGACTATAACCGTTTGCACTGTAGCCCACCTGGCTCCTCTGTCCATGGGATTTCCCAGGCAAGAATACTGAAGTGGGTTGCCATTTCCTTCTCCAGGGGATTTTCCCAATTTAGGGATCAAACTCACGTCTCCTGTATGTCCTGCATTGCAGGCGGATTCTTTATGCACTGAGCCATGATCTGGGTTAATACTGGCACATTTATTTGCTCTGAAGGTCCCTGCAGGGCCAGACACAGCTGCGAGAGAATCTGCTGGCCTGTCTGCAGGCATGCAGCAGCAGCCAGGCTTTCGCAGCTCCTTCAGCCCCACAGGGCCACATGCTTCAGCTGCTCTGAGTACTGAGCCAGGTGCTGTCAGCTCTACATGAAGGGCATCAGCTCCCTGCAGGTCACCCTCCTTAGAGGATGGAAGGACAGACACAGGCTCCAGTCCGTCCTCAGAGACACCAGTATGTCTTGTTCTCCCCTACTTTCACATTTGTCTTTCCTTCCTGACTGGAAAGCCTTGTAATTTCAGCCTCTTAATACCAGACTCCAAAGCAGCAACCATATAGAAAACACTCAGCCAGTTCTTACAACTCCGTATTTTAATGCCATAGCAAAAGCCTTGGAGAACGCAATGCCAACCCACTCCAGTACTCTTGCCTGGAAAATCCCACGGACAGAGGAGCTCTGGTAGGCTGTACTCCATGGGGTCGCTAAGAGTTGGACACAACTGAGCGACTTCACTCTCACTTTTCACTTTCCTGCATTGGAGAAGGAAATGGCAACCCACTCCAGGTTCTTGCCTGGAGAATCCCAGGGACGGGGGAGCCCGGTGGACTGCCGTCTATGGGGTCACACAGAGTCGGACACAACTGAAGTGACTTAGCAGCAGCAGCAGCAAAAGCCTTAATCTGTGTCATCATAGGATCCTGCTTCCCAGATTGAATTCAGATGTAATAATACAGGTAAGATTGGCATGGTCTTACTTGTGAAAGGCAGTCAAATATGGAAATATATTCCTAATTTAAGTCACTATTATGTAAACTTCACAAAGGTGAAATTAATTCCTCTGAAAAGAAAAATAGCTATCAAGAATTATTTTTAGAAAGATAAATATTATTTCCTTAAAAGAGAAGGAAGACAATACAGAATGAGAAGAACTTCTCAGAACTTCACCAAAATCTTGCTCATCAAGCCATTACCCATCATTTCTAAGGGGCAAAATATAAGTATCGCAATTCAAAACAGACAATGGAAGAACATTATATTCCAGCATACATGATGTCAAACTATCAAAATTATCTTCAACTTGTAAATGCCTGACTTAAAACCTGCCTTTAAATTTGGGTTCAGTAAAATCAATGCGGTCTCAAGAGAGAGATTCCACTGGCATGTTTAAAGCAGTAATCAATGTGAGTATATTTGCACTCAGTCTGCAGAATGAGTGGATTGACATGAAGAAAATGGTAAGCATGGGGAAAAGGGAAGCCTAAACACCATAAAGTTTAATTGTGTATCTTCCACACTATGGGGGAGAAGAAAGAATACATCCTAATGAGCAACTGTGAATCTTCTTGTCACCTTGGTTATGTTTCTTTGGTACCATTACTGAACACCTAACTACTGCCAAGTATGTAATGTGTATCTAATAACTTAAACATGACAATCTAACCAACAGGTAAGCATTTTATTCATTTTACAGATAAGGAAATATGCCTAATATCATACACCTTTGTTGTTCAGCTGCTAAGTCACGTCCGACTCCGCAACTCCATGGACTGCAGCACGCCAGGCTTCCCTGTCCTTCACTATCTCCAGATTTTGCTCAAACTCAAGTCCACTGAGTTGGTGATGCCATGCAACACCTTATAAATGACTAAGCTGGGGATAAGCCACCCCAAGGATGTTTTGTCTACAAAATGTATGCTCTTAAGCATTACAAGTATCACAGGTACGTCCACAGCCACTGAGAACACTGATGTCAGCACACGCCTATCCTCCTCTGTGCCCTGCTCCAAGTCCTTGTTTACCAGCCACCCGCACACAAGTCAGACTTCCATCTGGCTTTCTTATACTTAATAGACGCATTTCAATGAGCCAGAACATTATCCTTCACANATGTCAGCACACACCTATCCTCCTCTGTGCCCTGCTCCAAGTCCTTGTTTACCAGCCACCCGCACACAATTCAGACTTCCATCTGGCTTTCTTATACTTAATAGACGCATTTCAATGAGCCAGAACATTATCCTTCACACTGTAAATTTAATGTATTAAATGTACCACAATTATTACTTTTCTGGTATAAAAAGGAATAAATCCAAGACCTAAAATACAGAAATTCTAGTTGAAATCACGTATAATCCAACAGTTCTAAGGTGAGCACTTAAAACTTTGGCATGCTCACTTCCTTTATCTAAATGCAATAGTGGTGGTGGTGGTAGCAGCCACATTACACAGCTTCTACTAGATGCTTGGCACTGTTCTAAGGGCACGATATACATCCAATCATTTAAACCTCACAACAACCCGAGAAGACAGTCACCACTGTTATTCTTTGTGACAGATAAAGAACCTGAAACATAAAGAAATGAAGTGTCTTCCCAAGGTCACGGAGCTAGTAAATGGCAATATGAATATGCCCTAAACTCTGGAGTGACACTGCTTTTGTATCTGAGCTGGGGTATACAGAGGGTGATTGCCCCTCTTCAGGAGGTAGACAGGGGGTGGTTGGCCTGTCTTATTTCTAGAGACACTCCTCCTTGAGACATTCCTCTAAACCTCAGGACACTCCCCTGGGACGGCTTTCACTATAACTTGTCAGAAGACTTTACAAGCTGACCCAACTGAGTCACCAGGGGATACAAGAAAACATGGGCCTAAATTATATCTAAAAATATGGTATACTGTTTTAGAAACCTCCTAGTTCTTTCAAGTCCCCCAATTTCAAAAATCATATGGCAAACTCATGTCAGAAATGACAATGGATGTTTGTTCTTTAAAACAGTAAAATACTCCAGTAGTCAACGCTTTATTCTAAGACTTTCAGTTTAGATATATTTACTAAGCTAACAAAATTCCATAATTTTCCTGAATATAATAAGCTAATAATCATATCAACTTAAATGTCAATATACTTTCTGAATAAATCTTTTAAATTATAAGCAAAATTTTAACTGATGACTTATGAACATGAACATGAGGGGTAGGGGGAAATAATCTTCAAAACACCTCAGAAGTTCATTTTAAAAATGACCAGAATTTAAAAGGCAAATACCTTATCTACATAGCACCGCCTCAGATTCTTAAAGTACTTCAACATTTTCCAGAGAGTGCCATCAAGTAGCTCCTAGGTGTACAGGACTGTGTGCCAAAGGACTTCTGGAGAGGATGTATTTTACTGACATATTCTTGCTATTTAATATGACACAGCAACAATTCTGAAAGCCAACTATACCAGCACCACTGCCTGACTGATACGGCAATCAGGAGCGGGGATCTCAGTCTCCAGGAGTTTGCAGCGCTGCATACAGAACAGACCTAACAAAATCTCAGTACAGTGTGAAAGGGCTGTCCTTTAAGGGCACACAAGGGGGAATCCACGGCGTGATACTCAACTCCACCAGAAGAGACTGCAGTCTCCTGCCTGACACATTCGTCCCTCCTTGGTTATACCCCTCCTGGAGAGGAAGGGAAGGCAGAAGAAAAAGGTGGAAGTACTCAACCAGGTGGCAGCAACCTTTTCAAGGCTTTCCTCCTTAGCATGTTTTTTGGCCACTGGTCTTTAAGAACTTACTGAAGAATCAATCCCCATGTTTAAACACGTGGCCACTGTCACAGAACCTATTTCCCTCTAGCTTTGGTATTTAAGCAGTGAACAGAAAGAATCTAGAGTGGCCACAAGGACCAATGGCATGACTTAGTAGTGGTATTCAGTCAACAAATAATTTCTGTAGAAAAAGGAAGTACCAAAATTCATGTTGCGTGCTCAGTCGCTAAGTCATGTCCAGCTCCTGGAAACCCCACCAGGCTCCTCTGCCCATGGGATTTGCCAGGCAAGAATACTGGAATGGGTTGCCATGCACCCCTCCAGGGGATCTTCCTGGTATACCAATGAGTGCCAACAGAAGGGGTAAATGACTTACTCAAGATAACTAGCGAGTGACTCATTAGAAGCTAAATAATGTTCCCCTTTAGGTCAACTCTATTCACTACTAATAAAAATCACAAAGACAGGGTGTCAGGAACAGATGAGTTACTTACCTCAAGCATTTGCTAAATCCTGTCCTAAGCCCTTTACATCACCCTATTCTTCTGCCCTACCTCTAGAGAGGCTCTACTTTCTGACCTACTCATTTTTTTAAGGCAACTCTGGGCTTCTTTAACCTTATTCTCAGTATCTACTACCATAGTGAAATGTGTATGGGATTTCACTATAAAATGTGAGTCTTTTCTTAACTAGCATCAAAGAAGTAACTATCTTGATACTTGTTATAACAGCAGGAAGAGTCTATTGAAGATTACTGCACAGGGATATGACAACAGGGGAGGGAGATCACCTCTGAATGCAGCAAAGACATCTGGGGGTTTACAGCCAAGGGGCACAGGGAGGGTGCCAGTGGCAAAAAAATTACTACAAGGAGACATCAAGGGTAGGGGGACTCTTGCTAAACTAGCCTACCAGGATTCTTACAGGTCAAGAACTTGGACATCAAAGACAGGGGATGAGAAACGTGATTAGATATCCAGGGTGGTCAGGTAGCAGGAGTTGGGGATTCTCACTTAACTGACGTCGCTGAACTCTGCTGAGACTGGACTCTGCAGGCTCTGCAAGGCCAGGATGGACAGGGAGGCCGAGCTGAAAAGAAGGCTCAGAGGAGCCTAACTGAAGTTTGATCAAGGACCAAGATGGACTGGCATTTCTCCTTTACCGAACCCTTCTCCCAATAGGCCACATTAAGTCTCCTATTATAAAATTTTTGTAAGTCCCCTATTAAAAGCTCTCTCATGAGCCATGAGAAAGCAGGGCACGCAATTTAAAAACTGGAATGTTTCTAAAACATGTCAGCACACCCAGAATACAAATCTAATCATGTTGACCCTTCACTTGCATCACCCAAGGGCCACCAGTGTCCCTAGGACCACTTCCTGCTGACGCAGGCTGCAGGGCCCTCGCTAAATGCGGCCATTCCCGGGCTACTGTTTGCCTCCTCTGACTCCACATGCCTAATGCTCCTTCAGCCCAATATTCTCTTCCTCCCACCAACTCAACTTTCCACAGAGCTGGCTGTTAGCAAAGGACGACTTACCTCCGAGCCTTAGTTCAAAGGCTGTTACCTTTTCTTAAGTACTGCCTCCTGCTTCCCCCACCCTCTCTCAGTCTGTGTTCTGACCACTCAGACAATAGGAGCTGTAACTTCCTACTGCACTTGTTTGTCTCTATGACTCTCTCTCCAGGCTCTGAGTCTCTCCAGAGCAGGGAGCAGGTTTCATCTGCCTTTGTATCTCGGTTGTCTACAGCTGAGCTGAAATAAACAGTAAAGGAAATAAAGAAAACCTTCTTTTGGAACTGTGGAAGCAGCACTGTTGGCCCCCAAAGGAAAGGTGCTTGATACCACGTGCTCACTCACTCAGTCACGTCCAGCTCTTTGCACCCCATGGACTGTAGCCCACCCAGGCTCCTCTGTCCACGGAACTTCCAGGCAAGAATACTGGAGTGGGTTGCCATTTCCTACTCTGGGTGACTGTCCCGACCCACGGATCAAACCTGTGTCTCTTGCATCTCTTGCACTGGCAAGGCAGGTTCTTTACCATCACGCTACCTGGGAAGCCCAAAGGAAAGGTAGTCATGCTTTAAAGTTTAAAATAAACCTGACACTATGTACCTTACAGGTAGTTCATTAAGATTTTGGTCCATTTCTCAGCTTATAACTTGTTTACAGCCCGAACTAAACTCATAGAAGCCAAAACAATATTAACTAGTACTTCCTCAGGAGAAAGAGGCAGCCCACAATCAGAGGCACTGTACAGGTCACTCCTTGATGTTGGCACCTTCCCTCTCAAATAGTTAACCACATAAAGCTAGGAGACAGGAGGAACACAAATTCCTCATTGTCCCCTCCTTCCACCTTCCACCTACATACGCCACACTTGTACCTTATTATTTTCAAGCAAGACGATTCCAGTATTTTCTACTGCTGTCATCACCTACCAGAAGGACTGATTCACCATGTCTCTTATCCCACTTGCTTTAGTAACCAAAGGTAATCTTCCTTCCACTTTAGTCAAAAGATGGGACTTACTACACAGTAACCATCATCATCCTCATCATCATTAACTCAGTGTTTTACAAAGTCTAGGTGATAGATATCAATATCAGAATTACTTGGGCTCTGCCCTAGAGAAACTGAGTAACAATATGGACTGGGAGAAAGCAGGGGTTAGGGAATGAGAATTTGAAATGGTCACCCCAGCTGGCCTGTAAACTCACTATATTTGAGAAAAAATAACCCTGATTTATCAAAATGCTGAGGACCAAAAATGTGCCAAATACTATGGTAGGTAACATTCAATATACACAAATAATTTGGAAGTAATCACTAACCTCAGAAAACTTTCAGCTGAGTTAGGAAGATAAAACTTATACACAGAGCAACCGTAGAACAATCTTAACCTTGATGCTACAGAATGGCCTTCAAAATTTAGATCAAGTGCCCAATCTTTAGGCACAGACCACTTTAAGAATACCAACACAAATTATATATATATTACTTTACTAACAGAGCTTGTACATAAAAAAATAAAATAAAACAGGTGAAAGGTTCTTGGAAATACACTAAAACTTTAGTGTAGAGCAAACTTTACAGTAATTAATAAACTATTACTAATATTATACAATATAAACATGTTTCCTGATTTTTAAAATTTTAACAATTGGTGATACAGAGATTGAAGGACTGATTGTAAGTTAAGCTTATGTTAATATTTAATTTCAATGACTATCATAGATTTTTAAAAAGTACCCCATACAAATAAAAGCAGCTCATTTCTGGTTACATTTATTTATTTATTTATTTTTGGTTACATTCATTTATTTATAAAGTCCACATTTCTGTCCATCCACCAATTATGTGAACATTTTTATAAAAGTAATTTAGGAGACACCTACCTGATGACAATCAGCTGTTCTTGAAAAATAACTATTTTAATAATTGTAACAAATGGCTTCCACAGTCTACTAAGTTTTTTTTTTTAATCTACAAGACTTATGAACAGCTTGGAAAACTGTCCACATTTTAAAATATACAGATATGAGTATTTCAGATACACACAGTTTAGGGTAATAAATTGTAGGAGTATAAAAATTTCTGAACTTCCATTTTCAAAAAACTTATTCCAGCCTTTCTGCAGCATAATAGGCAAGATACTGCAGTGGGTCCTCCAAGATAAAGCACACTTTTAAAAATGCATTGTTGAGCTTGAACGGAGTAAGAGAAACATCTAAGAAAAAACAAAACAAAACAAATATATAAAACACAAACGTCAGCTAAAAGCTACCACGAAAGCCAGCATTGCCATTGCCCTAAATGGCAACCCACTCCAGTGTTCTTGCCTGGAGAATCCCAGGGAAAGGGGAGCCTGGTGGGCTGCCGTTTATGAGGTCGCACAGAGTCAGACACGACTGAAGTGACTTAGCAGCAGCAGCAGGGTCAAATACTAAGCCTTGGACCCCCTACCAGAAGGAAGAGCTGAACCTAAAACACCCTCATTGAGCCAGGATCCCTATTAGGAGACTGAAGTGTACCAGGTCAGTAGGGGCTCCCATTAGGGGCAATCACAAACACAAACCCTCTGCAGAGGAAATCATCCTCAATTTAGTCTCCCAACTTTCACACAGACAAAAATGAGGCAAATATGAGTTCATCACCAAAGATCAGCAAATACAGAAGAAAAAAGTCACAGTAAGTAGACACAAACAAGAGCACTAAATCCCCAGGGACTTGAGACAATGGAATATCCAGATACGGAATGTAAGATGTATTAGATGTTTAAGAAAATGTAGATTAAATCACAAAAGTAAGCAAAGTTGAAAAGAATATTTAAAAAGCCAGACTGACCTAAGATAAACCTCAGAACTGGTAGAGATGAAGAGCTGAGTTAACAAAACTAAAAATTCAACAGATGGGGAAAGAGAAGAGTGGAGCATGCATACAACACTCTGGCTTTTCAGAGAATCGCCCAAGGGACTGGTTTCCATCCAGCTCTACTCAGGTGCTGATGGGAATTGGCATATGCTAGATGCCAAGTGGCCGCTGAGAACAAAAAGACTTGTTCAGTGTGTTGCGCTGCTTCAGAGAAACCATGGTACAGCAGATAGACGCCAGAGGGAGCAAAAGATTGCAAGCTGCCACCCTGAAAAAAAAAAAAATCCTGAAATTTCTCTAATCAGGAGTCTACCCAGACAAGTGAAAACGACAACTACAGAAAAGATTTGAGAGTTCTGAGAATCTCCAGCTGAGGTGAACAGTGAAACTCCTTCCTTGTTTCAAGGTAGTACAGAAAGATTAGGAGAGGTAGACATTTTAAAATTGTGTGAGTAACAACACAAAACTACAAGAAACATGAAAAGAAAATTAAGAAAACAAACAAAAAACACCATGATCCAATCAAAGGAAGAAAGAAAGTCTCTAGAAATCAAGCCTAAAGAAACAGTTAATGTACTACCTGACAAAGGGTTCAAAATAACTGGCATAAAGATGCTCAATAAGCTTATGAAAATGACGCACGAAGAAAATAAGAATTCCAACAAAGATAGAGAATCAGACAGAAGTTCTGCAGCTGAAGAATACAATAACTAAACTGAAAACCTCATTAAAGAGGTTCACCCATCCTTGATCAAGCAGAATAAAGAATAAGCAAACTTGAAGACAGGTTGCTTGCAATTATTTAGTCAAAATAAATTCCCTGGTAGCTCAGTGGGAAAGAATCTGTCTGCAATGCAGGAGACATGGGTTTGATCTCTGGGTCAGGAAGATTCCCTGGAGAAGGAATTAGCAACCTACTCCACCATTCTTGCCTGGGAAATCACACGGACAAAGGAGCCTAGAGGACTGCAGTCCACAGACTCAAAAAAGATTTGGACATGACTTAGCGACTAGACAACAAAACAAAATAACAACAATAACAACAACAAATAAAACAGAGTGAAGAAAGTCTAAAGTAAAAATGGGATGCCTACAGTATTTATAAGGACCAATATCTAGATTATGTGGCTCAGTGGTAAAAATCCCACCCAGCAATGCAGCAGATGCAGGACACACAGGTTCCCCTGAGTGGGGAAGATCACCAGAGGAGGAAATGGCAACCCACTCCAGTATTCTTGCCTGAAAAATCCCATGGACAGAGGAGCCTGGTGGGCTCCATGGGTCAAAAAGAGCCAGACACGACTGAGGAACTGAGAATACACACACATCTACACTATGGGAGTCCCAGAAGATGAGAACGAACAAAGTGTAACTTAAAGGAAGAAAAATCCCCAAATATGGAGAAGGAAACAGATATCCAGATTCGAGAAACCCAAGAGAATTTTAAGAGCATGGACCCCAAATATGGTAAACCCAAAGATGTCATACCAAGACACATTATAATCAAATTCTCAAAAGTCACAGACAGAAGTTTTAAAGCAGCATGAAAAAAGGGACTTGCCACACACAAATGAACCCCCCAAAACCTAGCAGTAGATTTCCCAGTAGAATACTGGCAGACTAGGGGGAAAAAAGCAGTAATACACTCAAACAGGTGAAAGGGGGGAAAGAACAACCACCGGCCAACTAAGAAGGCTGTATCTAGAACTGTCCTTCAAAATGAAGGAAAGACAAATTTTCAAAGATAAAAGCTAAGGGAGTTTATCACCACTAGACCTCTATTACAATAAATGTTAAGGTAAATCATTCAAATTAAATAGGAACAGGAGAAGTATCATACATAAATGTACATGCATGGAATCTAGAATAATGGTACTGATGAACCCGGCAGAGAATGGACTTGTGGAAAGGAGAGGGTGGATGAACTGAGAAAGTATCACTGACAAATATACAATACCATGTGTAAAACAGATAGATAGTGGGAAGTTACTAAATAACACAGGGAGTCTAGCCCGGTGTTTTGTGATGACCTAGAGGAGTGGGACAAGGGGCAGGGAGGCAGGCTCAAAAAGGAGAGGATATGTATATATAATAAGACAGATTCATGTTACTGTACAGCAGAAACCAACACACTGTATTGCTATTTCCCACCAACCGAAATAAACAGTAACAGGAAAGCATATAAAAATATAGTCTGTCAGTAAAGGGAAATATATAGATAAATACAAACTTCTGTAATACTGTAGTGATGGTGCATAACACACTTTAATTCTGATACATTAAAAAAGAAGTATGTTAAAAACTAACTATAAATGTATGTTACTGAACACACAATATAAAAAGACCCAATCTGAACAATCAATAGTATCAAGTATTGAGGTGGGAGAAATAAAAGTGCAGAATTTTTGTATGAAATTGAAGTTATCAATTTAAAACAGACTGCTACAACTATGAAGTATTTTAGGGAAGTCCCATGGAAACCACACAGAAAATACAAAAGATAAACACACACAGAAAAATAGAAAGGAATAAAGCATGTCACTACAAAAAATAAATCAAAATACATATAAAGACAGCAAGAGATGTTGAGACCAAAAAAAGAAAAATAAGACAAAACACAACAAAATAGCAACAGCAAAGTCCTCCCTATCAATAACTACTTTAGATATAAATAGATTAAACTCCCTGATCAAGTCAGAGTGGCTGAAAGGGTTAAAAAACCAAACAAACAAAAAATCCCAACTAGATGCTGTCTAAAGGAGCCTCAACTTGGATTTAAGGACACACATGTGCTTAAAGTAAAAGCATGACAGAAGATATCCATGTAAATGGTAACCAGCAGGGTGGCCATACTTATATCAGACAAAATAACTTTAAGTCAAAAACTGTCGCAAGAGACACAGAAGGACATTATATAATGATGAAAAGGTCAATTCACCAGGAAGATGTAACAATTATTTATAGACTCAATTCAGAGCACTTAAAAACAAAGCAAACACTGACAGAAAGGAGGGGAGAAATACACAGCAACACAATAACAACAGATTTTACCACCTCCCTTTCAATAATGGATGCAACCCCAACAGAAGATCAAGAAACAAACAAAAGACTTAAACAACACTATACACTAAGGAAGCTAAGTGAAATAGAACATTTTACTCAACAGCAGAATACACATTCTTCTCAAAAGCACATGTATGTCTCCAGGTGACAAAATGAGTCTTAACAAATAGAAGAATATTAAAATCATACCAAATATCCAAATTGATGGTATAAAATTATAAATTACTAACAGGAAGAAAAAAAATGGAACACTCACATGTATGTGGAAATTAACAGTCTTGAACAACCAATAGATCAAGAAGGAAATCAAAGAGGAAATTAGAAATACATCTTGAGACAAATTAAAACATATAAAAATGTATGGGACACAGAAATAACAGTACTAAGAGGGGCATTTATAGCAATAAATGCCTGGATTTAAATATATATGTATATAATCATCTAACTATATTTCAAGGAACTAAGAGAAAGAAACCTAAGCCCAAAGCTAGCAGAAAGAAATTAAAACTAAAAGAATAGAAGAAATAAATGAAATAGAGAATTAAAAAAAAATAAAGTCAACAAACGACTTTTTGCAAAGATCAACCAATGACTTTTTTTTAACCTTGGCTAACTAAAAAAGAGAGAAGACGCAAATAAAATTAGAAATGAAAAAGGAGAGACCATTCAACTGATACCACAGAAATATAAAGGAACATAAAAGACTGTTATGAACAATTACACACCAACAATAACCTAGAGGAAATGAAGAAATCCCTACAAACACAATCTACCAAGACTGAATCATAATGAAACAAAATCTAGGGATATAGGTAACTAGAAAGAAGAGTGAATCAGTAACCAAATATCTGCCAACAAAGAAAAGACTGGTACCAGATGGCTTTTCTGGTGAATTCCATAAAACATATAAACAACTTATACCCATCCTTCTCAAACTCATCCAAAAACTGAAGAGAGGGAAACGCCTCCTAACTCATTGTGTGAGACCAGCACGACACTAACACCAAGTCAGAAAAAGACACTGCAATAAAGGGAAATTAAAGGCCAAGAACTCTGATGAATATAAATGCAAAAATCCCAAGCAACATATTAGCAAATCAAATTTAAAAGCCTATTAAAAGATCATACACTATGACTAAGTTGGATTTATCCCCAAGATACAAAGATGAGTCAACATATGATAATCAGTGTAATACACCACACAGGACAAAGGATAAAAACCCATGATCATCTCGACTGATGCAGAAAAGGCATTTGACAAAATTCAAACTCCTTTCATGATAAAAACTCTCAACTCTCTAGGAACAGGAAAATTACCTCAACATCACCTGGTGGCTCAGGGGTAAAGAATGCACTTGTGAAGCAGGAGACGTGGGGTCAATCCCTGGGTTGGGAAGATCCCATGGAGGAGGAAATAGCAACCCACCCCAGTAATCTTGCCCAGAAAATCCCATGGACAAAGGAGCCTAGAGGGCTACCGTTCACAGAGTCGCAAGAGTCAGACATGACTGAGTGACTAAACAACAAAAAATAAAAGCCACATATGAAAAGTCCACAGTCACCATCATACTCAGTGAAAGTCCTCTAAAATTAGGAATAAGGCATGATACCCACTCTTGCCTCTTATATTCAACACCATACACTTGTCTTTCAGTATGCTTAGGAAATAGCTTCCAGGACCCCTCCCTCCATGGCTACCAAAATCCAGATGCTCAAGTTCCTTACATAAAAGGCAGAGTATTTGTACATAACCAACACACATTCTTCCATATACTTTTATCATCTCTAGATTATTATTAAGTACTGTAATAGCACAATGTATATAAAAACTACGTAAATAGCTCAATGCACAGCAAATTCAACTTTTGCTTTATGAAAATCTGTAACTTTATTTTTAAACTATTAATCTACAACTGATTAAACCCGTAGGTGCATTACTTTCAGATATAGAGGGCTACTGTACTGAAAGTCCTAGCCAAAGCAATTAGGCAAGAAAAATAAATACAGATAAGTAAGTGGGACTACTAAATTAAAAAATAAGTAAATGGGACTACATCAAATTAAGAAGCTTCTGTACAGCAAAGGAAACAATCAACTGAGTGAAAAGGCAACCTATGGAATGAAAGGAAAGATCTGCAAACCATATATGTGAAAAGGGGTTAACAGCCAAAATATTTCAGAAACTGCTACTACAGCCAAAAAAAAAAGTGATTTTTTTTTGAGTAGGTATTTCTCCAAAGATGTATAAATAGCCAATGAGTATATGAAAAGATCCTTGACATCACTAATCATTAGGATTAGGAAAATGCATGTCAAAACCACAAAGAGGAATCACTTCATGTGTTAGAATGTGTTTATCAAAAACCAATACCAGGACTACTCTGGTGGTCCAATGGGAATGCCTCTGTCTGCCAATGCAGGGAACACAACAAGTTCTGTCCTTGGTCTGGGAAGATTCCACCTGCCACGGGTCAGTAAGCCCATGTGCCATAATTCCTGAAGCTCCCATGCTCTAGAGCCCACATTCTACAGCAGGAGAAGCCACCACAATGAGAAGCTCCCCCTTACCACAGCTACAGAAAGTGGCACACAGCAACAAAGGCTCAGAGCAGTGAAATAATAAATAAGAAATGAATAATGTTTTAAACTTTATTCTTAAAGAAAATAACAAGTAATGACAAGGATGTGAAGAAACTGGAACCCTTGTGCACTGTTAGAGCGACTGTAAAATGATGCAGAAAACTGTGTAGACATGCCTCAAAAAGTTAAAAATAGAACTACCACATGACCCAGCAATCTCACTTCCAGGTATTTGTTCAAAAGACTTGGAATTAGTATCTCAAAGAGATATTTGCAGCATTACTCACAATAGTCAAGATATGAAAACAACCCAAATGTCCATCAGTATCTAAGTGTATAAAGAAAATGTGCAATACACATTCAATGGAGTGTTTTCAACCATAAAATGGAAGGGAATTTTGTTGTATGCTACAACATGGATGCACTTAGAGGACACTATTCTAAATTAGTCACAGAACGAGTAATACTGCATGAGTCCAGCTGGGCCAAGGTGGCGGAGCAGAAAGACCCCAAGCTCTACTCGTCCTAAGAACACACTGAGATCACAGTGATCTGCACAACCATCAGTGGGAAAGATCAGAAAATCTACAACTAAAGGCATAAAGGAAACGCAACAAGACAGGCAGGGTCTATGGACTCGAAACCTAGTTAAGTCCCATACTCCCAGATGGGTGACCCACAAACAAGAATCATTGCAGAAGTTCTCCCATAGGAGTTAGAGGTCTGGGTCACACATCATGCTCCCCAGCCCCAGGTCTCATACCAAGAGGACAAGCCCCCAGAGAATCTGGCTTTGAAGGCCAGCAGGGCATAATTTCAGGAGCCCCACAGGACTGGGGGAAGTAGAGAATTCACCATTAAAGGGCACAGACAAAATTTCACACACTTCAGAACCCAGGACAAAAGCAGTTATCTGACAGAAGTCTGGACTAGACCTACTTGCTGACCTTGGAGAGTCTCCTAGAGAGGCAGAGGGTAGCTGCAGCCCACACTAGGGATGGCTTTTACCTCATGAATGCTTGTGTTGGCAGGTGCCATTATAAGATCCTCCCTCTAACTCATTAGTACCAAGGCTTGCCCCCACTCCCAACAGCCTGTAGGCATCAGTGCTGGAAGGCCTCTAAGTAACTAACTGGCAAGGAACACAGCCCCACCCAACAGCAGAGAGACTACAAAAAAGACCTCCTGAGCCCACAACAGCTATAAGCACACCTCAAGACATGGCCCCGTCCACCAGAGGACCCAGGACCAGATCCACCCACCAGCTCCAAAATCTCATATCCTAACTCCAGGAAGCCTGCTTTAGCCTCTGGAGCAGCCTCACCAACCAGGGTACAGACACTAGATGTAAGAAAACCATAATCCAACAGCCTATACGTCCAGCCTGCCCACAGCAGTCCAGACCCTGACCAGAGACCAGTTGGACCACCGCCCTGCCCATTAGCAGGTCAAGTTCAGGACACCCCGACCTCATATCCAACTCAGTCAGGAACCAGACCCTCAACGGGTGACTGACACCACCTCTGGGATCCCTAGGCCCTGCAACCAGACTCCAGGGTCCAATGCTGTCTGCCAGCAGTCCAGCATCAACCCCAGGACCTGGCTTCACCCACCAGTGGGCAAGCAACTGCTCCAGAATCTTCTGGATTATGACTCTGTCCAGCAATGAGCCAGTATAAGCTTTGGGGAACCTAGGGATTCCACAAACAGCCACTTCACAACAGTGCCGCTAACCTGCAGCCAGCAGCCTTTCCACGAGGCAGGGCCTAGCAAACTACTGGACTGGGAGCCAAGCAACACTATGAGACTGCCCATACAGCCCACAGCAACAGAGGAATCCGTGCAGCCCTCATAGGAGGGGCTCCACGAGCACACAGCCTAGGTGATGAGGACTCCATTCCTGGGACGCACAGGAAGTCTTCAACATAAGGCCACTTCTCCAAGACTGAAAAATGTAGCCAGCCTACCAGATACAAAATAAATAAATAAAACATAACTTGGGCAAAATGTGGTAACAGAGAAACTAGATAAAGCTCTTGACAAAGGAAGAAGATAAAACCAGAAGAACTACTACGTGAATTAGAGGTAAGTAATCTACCCAAGGTGTTCAAGATAGTGATCATAAAAATGATCAGAGAACTCAAGAAAGAATGGATGCACAGAGAGAAGTTAGAAGTTTTTAACAAAGAGTTATAAAACATAAAGAACAACCAAACAGCAATGAAAAACACAATAACAGACATGAAAAATATAGTAAAGATAATCAACAGTAAACTAAATGATACAGAGGAGCAGATTAGCGAGCTATAAGACAGAGTAGGGGAAATCACTGATGCTGAAGAGAAAAAAGGTAAAAAGAATGAAAAGAAATGAGGATAGTTCAAGGGACTTCCGGGACAACATCAAGCACACTAATATTCACATTATAGGGGTCCCAGAAGAGAAGAGAAAACGGGGCAGAGAATTTATCCGAAAACAGCACAGCTGAAAACTTTGCTAACCTTGGAAAAGAAACATATACCCAAGTCCAAAAGGCACAGAGTTTCACAGGGGATTAACCCAAAGAGGAACACACAAAGACACACAGTAGTTAAAATGACAAGAATGAAAGAAAAAGAGTACTAAAAGCAACAAGGGAAAAGCAACAAACAATATACAAGGGAACTCCCAGAAAGCTATCAGCTGGCTTCTCAGCAGAAACCCTGCAGCCAAAAGGGAGTGACACAATACATCTAAAGCAGGGGAAAGGAAAAGCCCAAGACCAAACTACCCTACCCAACAGGGCTCTTGTTCAGATTTGATGGAGAGATTAACTGCTTTCCAGATGCGCAAAAGCTCAGAGTTTTAGCACGACCAAACCACCCTTACAACAAATGCTAAAGGAATTTCTCCAGGCAAGAAAAGAAAAGGCCACAACTAGAAACATGAAAATCACAAAAATGAAAAATCTCATCAGTAGAGGCAAATATAAAGGTTGGAAATGATCCACACACAAAGCTAGTAGGAAGTTTAAAATATGAAAGCAGTAAAACCATCTATATTCACAATAAGAAGTTAATCTAGAAAATAACTATATCTATCTATCTATCTATATATATATACACACATTATGATATCAAAAAAGTAACTTTGAGGGAAGGAGTACAAAGGCAGAGTTTTAAAACTGTATTTACAATTAAGAGGCCAGCAAATTAAAACAATCGTGTGTGTGTGTGTGTGTGTGTGTGTGTGTGTGTGTGTGTATAGCTAGATGAAAACCTCATGGTAACCACAAACCAACAAATTTTAATAGATATACACAAAATGTGTATATCTATTTTGTGTCATCAAATCACACACACACACACACAAAAAAGGGGGGAAAGAGCTATAAAAACAACCCAAAACAAGTGACAAAATGGCAGTAAGAACATACACATCAATAACTCTCTTAAATTTAAATGGACTAAATGTTCCAATCAAAAGAAATAGAATAGCTAAATGGAAACAAAAACAAGACCTGTTTATATGCTGTCTACAAGAGACTCACTTCAGATATAAAGACACTCAGAACGAAAATGAAAGGATGAAAAAAGGCATTCCATGCAAATGGAAATTTAAAGAAAGCTAGGGTAGCAATGCTTACATCAGATAAACTAGACTTTAAAATAGACATTATTATAAGAGACAAAGAAGGATACTACACAATGATCAAGGGGTCAATCCAACATGAAGATATAATCATTGTAAATACATGCACTCAACGTAGGAGAACCTAAATACTCTGAGCAAATATTAAATGACACAAAGGGAGAAATCAACTGTAACACAGTAATAGTAGGGGACTTTAAAACCCCACTGACATTAATGGATCATCTAGATAGAAAATCAATAAGGAAACATTGGCCTTAAATGACCCAACAGACCAAAAGCAGATCACATGTTAGGCTACAAAACAACCCTCGGTAAATTTAAGAAAACTGAAATTCTATCAAGCATCTCTTCCGACCACATTATGAGACCGGAAATCAACTATGAGGGGAAAAAACTGCAATACAAACATGTAGAGGCTAACAATATGCTACTAAACAATCAACAGATCACTGGAGATATCAAAAGGAAATAAAGCATCTAAGAAAACAATAAAAATCTCAAATAACAAACCTAACCTTACACCCAAAGCAACCAGAGAAAGAACAAAGCCCAGAGTTAGTAGAAAGAAAGAAATCATAAAGAAAAGAGTAGAAATAAATGAGACAGAAAGAAAATAATAGAAAAGACCATGAAACTAAAATCTGGTTCTTTGAAAAGATAAAGCTGATAAACCTTTAGCTAGACTCATCGAGAAAAAAAGGAAGAGGACACAAATCCATCAAATTAGAAATGAAAAAGGAGACACTACATCTGACACCAAGGAAATACAAAGGAGCGTGAGAGACTACTAAAGGCAACTACATGCCAACAAAATGGAGGATCTAGAAGAAACGAACAAATGTTTAAGAAGGTACAGCTTTCCAAGATGGAACCAGGAAGACACAGAAACACGAACAAATCAATCACAAGTAATGAAACTGAAACTGTGATTTAAAAGGAATATAAACTGGTACAGCCAGTATGGAGAACAGTATGAAGATTCTTAAAAAAAAAACTAAAAAGAATATCATATGCTCCAAATCTCTGCAGATGGTGACTGCAGCCATGAAATTAAAGGACGCTTACTCCTTGGGAGGAAAGTTATCACCAACCTAGACAGCATATTAAAAAGTAGAGTCATTACTTTGTCAACAAAGGTCCATCTAGTCAAGGCTATGGTTTTTCCACTGATCTTGTACGCATGTACAGTGGGACTAAAAGAAAGCAGAGCACCGAAGAATTGATGCCTTTGAACTGTGGTGTTGGAAAAGACTCTTCAGAGTCCCTTGGACTGCAAGGAGGTCCAACCAGTCCACTCAGAGGGAAATCAGTCCTGGGTGTTCAATGGAAGGACTGATGTTGAAGCTGAAACTCCAGTACTCTGGCCACCTGATGTGAAGGGCTACTCACTTTTAAAGACCCAGATGCTGGGAAAGATTGAGGGCGGGAGAAGGGGATGACGGAGGATGAGATGGTTGGATGGCATCACCAACTCAATGGACATGAGTTTGGGTGAACTCCAGGAGTTGGTAATGGACAGGGAGGCCTGGCATACTGCGGTCCATGGGGTCGCAAAGAGTTGGACATGACTGAGCAACTGAACTGACTCACTGATGATCCAGCAATCCCACTCCTGGGCATACATCCACAGAAAACCATAATTTGAAAAGATACATGCACCTCACTTTTCACTGCAGCACTATTTACAATAGCTAGGATATGGAAGCAACCTAAACATCCATCAATACAGAAATGGATAAAGATGTGGTACATATATACAATGGAACATTACTCAGTCATAAAACGGAATGAAATTGTGCCATCTGCAGAGACATGGATGGACCTAGAGTCTGTCATACAGAATGAAGTAAGTCAGAAAGATTAAAAACAAAACCACATACTATCACTTACATATGGAATCTAGAAAAAGGATACAAAGGGACTTATTTGCAAAGCAGAAATAGAGACACTGACATAAAGAGCAAACTGATGGCTACCAAGGCGGGGATGGGGAATGGTATGACTTTCTAGGTTGGGTTTGATATGTGTGTGTGTGTGTGTGTGTGTGTGTGTGTNCTGATTTTCTTATATTTTTAAAGTAAATGGTGGCAGCATCATTAAAATAAGTATTATTTTCCTAAGTAAAACTAGATGCCTTTGAAGGGAACACTCAATTAGATGTCACAATTCTGATATGTCTGCTAAAGAAATCACTAACTATAATCATATTCACAAGTGTCCATTTAAAACTTATCTCCTCTGAGACCTGTGTTTTCACTGGGACTTGAATTTGGTGATCTAGTTATCTGAATGCTGTAAAGGGCGGGGGAAAAAAATCCAATTTGTGATGTTTTCTGGTTTAGTTACTATTTTGCACAGTTGGAATAAAAGCAAATCAGAAATATATGCTTACAGTATTTGTCCATTTTAAAATAGCGGATCTTTGATTACACAGTTTACAGTAATTAAAATCTGATGCTGTTGGAATAGGCAGATGCATGTGTGTAATATTAAAAAAAGGAAAATCTATGTCCAACATTCTGTGATGACTTAGGGGTCTCTTCAGATAACCAAGAGAGCAACCCAGGTTAGCGGAACCCTATTGTAATTCTCTAAAATATAAATACTACTATAGTAATAGTAAGAGCTATGGAAGATAACTGAAGGACATCAGGATTATCTAAATCCTTCATAGTCCTCCTAAAGCATCATAATAAACACTGAGAACCCTAGAATTCTATAATCTTAAAAACCATCTGATCCAAAGTCATCACTGTAGTAAGGAGCAGCAGTTCTAAGAAGTGAAGCTCCTGCTGAAGGCCACTTGGCCAGGGACTTGCAAAGGCCAGGAGCTTCCAGGGGGCCTCCTGCTCGGATCTCTTCTCCCACCACCCACATCTATGAAATGAAGTGGATGACCCAGAATAATCTCTAAGGTCCCTCTTGTAGCTCAGTCTACCGTTTCAAAGTTCTATCAATTATTAGCACACTATGCTCATCTCAAACCCTTTTAGCTCAGGGATGGTGCTATAAACGAAAGGAGGCCCCTGTAAAGGAGGCCTCAATAAAGAGTCACTCACATGTTTTCTTTAACAGAAAAATAGTTCTATCCTTTGAAGCCTCACTCCTAAAGAACAAACTCAAGATAATTTCATGTCATTATCCCCCTCAGGCTTCCTTCCTCTACCCAGTCTCTCTGGTTTCTAGTCTGTTCATTTTCATTAACATTCTCTATTAAGTTTTATTGAGCCAGATGACTAGATAATATATCTCAATGTAATTATGGGTAATACATGAAAAGGACAATTGAGAGACAGCTAATTTCTACACTGTACTCTTCGTGGCTTCAATTACATTAGGAAGCTAGATATTTCACTGTATTTCTAACACCTCTAACATGTATATATGGAAAAAAATCAGATTGGAAAACATAGGCATAAAACATTATTCTTATTTAAAAATAAACAATCTCCTTCATTTACATATTCTTTCTATGTCTGGGAAAAAGAACACCATTTTGATCTTCAGTAATAATCCTGCCCATAAAAGGGCAAACCAAGTCCCATTTTCACTGTCCAATCAAGGAGAGCTTTTCAAGCATATCTTTTTTAACTCTCAGTAGGAAGGTTGTACCTCGCTCAATTCTGGGAATGATTCATTATCCTAACAGAGGCCTGTACGTTATGCATCTAGTTTCAGCTGGCATGGAAGTACTTAAAGTCAGAAGGAAAACTGAAAAGTTCTGACTTTTCCTCTGCTGCCTTTCAAAGGCTTTTGAAGCTTGACCTCTAAAGTAAAGTGTGTTGCAGGCTGTTGTTGCTGTTCAGCTTTCTTTTTTCCCCTTAAAGTGCAAACATGAGGAAGCAGAAACAAAAGTACTAGACAGGGAAACAAGCAAATGGACCTGGAATTTTATTGGTACAAATCTGATTAGCTAACAGGCTCCCTTTTGACCATGGAAATGGCGCTCTAGGAAGAGAACCAAATGGGGTTCTCTGTGCCCACCTCTTTTCAAAGGGTGATTTTATAAAACTGCTTTGCATGTAAGGAAAAAAATATACTTTAGTGAGGAAGGACATGTACAGAGGGTGACCATGAGGCATGTTGTCACGTCAGTGCAGGGGCCTTTATTTATTTTATGAACAATATTCTAAGGTTAGTGAGAAACTGCTTTTTGTTTTTTAATCTAAGAAGCCAAGGAAAACCAACTGAACATATGTCACTGGCTGTGTCCTTCAGTTCAAACATCAGAAAGAAAGAAAGGTAAGTAGCCAGAGTCAAATTGTGCCTAGTGTGTCTGCATACTTATTTCTGATTATCTGAAAATAAACAACATGCTTATTCTACAAAGACAGAGGACCTGCTGAAAGCTTATAGCAACACACAAGTCTATTCAAAATGATTCCATATGTTACACTGTAGGGTTGCTATGTAGTTAGTTATACAAGGGAAAGAGATCAAAACCCTGTACAGACACCTGATATCGGACTTGAACGCCAAGTGGAAACAGAACTATTCAGTGTCTTCATTTATACACAATTTACAATATTTGATTCAAAATAAAAATCACAAGAAAAATACATCTGTTTCTGCTACAATTCCTTCCCTTCCCTCATCCACCCCCCAGTGAAAAGTCTTCTAATAAAAGGTATCATATTACCATATTGTCTTGTTTTGGTCTAATTCTGAGATCCCAGCTTGGGATAGTTAAACACTAAAAGGAAGGGCAATACTTTGAATTTATATAATGTACACACTTTATCCAAGGATCTCAAGTACTTGCGGTCACGTCTCCAGATCTGAGAAATCACGGTTCAATGGAAGCCAGAATGCTGGAAGGATGCTGGGCAGGTTGCATGGGGTGTTAAATCTCTTGGCTAAGTCTATGATCAAACAAGGTCAGAGTTGGTTGGCTAGAGCTGGGCTCAAATTCTCTTTCCGGACATAAATCATCAGTCAGTTTTACCCTCTCTTAAACCACACACCCATCTCTAGGTTACTGCCTAGAGTCAAGACCAACTGAAGAAGCCATGTCCTCAGGATAATGCAGCAGGATAGAAAAGCAAAAACAGAGAAACACATTCATCAGCATCTGGCCAGAGGAGATGGGGTTGGGAGGATCGATTTGGGAGGCCATTCCTAGCAAGAATGAGACAAAGGTGTCAATTCACTAGTTTCAGTTACAGTTAAGCTTGTGGTGGAGTTGATTCTAGCAGAGGTGACGCTCATGGCATCTAGTGCTTGATGTAAGATAATGCTATTGAAGAAGGGTAATGAGAAAACACAGCAAACTAACAGGGAGGAACTGGCCAGAGTATCTGGAGGGCCAAAGTGATTTTCTTTCCTTATCATTTCTACGGGAGAAGGCAAGGGATAGAAGATCAGGGCTAGAGGGCCCCTTATTTGCGGATTAAAAAAAAAATCATTTTCTTATAACTCCGTAATGAAAATGTATATTACGGTATGAAGGTTACAGAACTGCATCTGCTACTGGGTCACGGCTACAGGTCTATGAGCTGATCCACCAGCAGCAAAGACCTGGCTAGGTTGGGAAGACTGGACTCAGAGCTCCCACTGCTGTTTCTAGAGTGCCCACCTGGAAGTGGAGAGATAGGAATTCAGTACAAAACACAGAGGGTTAAGGTTTAGATGTGCAGAATAAGCAAAGGAGAAAAAAAACAAATCAAAACAAAAAAATCCTGGAGAAGCAACAATTTACATTTTGAAAACTCTTACATGTTAATTTTTAAACATATAAATTAGTTATCCACCACCTCCCACCAAAAGTTCAGGCACTGTGTGCACACCACACTGTAGGCAGGAGATCTTGCAAAGAGCATGCTATTTTCAAATGAGTACGCTGGATTCTATCTGCTATCTCGGGACTTCTGTTCTTGAATTCATCGTCCCCTTCGCCGTTCCCCAGCCCTCTCGGTTTCTGTCCTCCTCCGAGCCCTGTCGGTCCCCCTCTCCCGGGAGCCGTTGGGTTCAGGGTCACCCTAATAGTTGGGAGGAGGGCATAAAAGTCCCCCTAAAAGCGCCAGCAGCCTCGGAGGCGGTGCTCCGGGACGCTTTGGAACGGGCTCCGGCCAGACGGCTCGCCGATGTGCCGGGACTGGATGGCCTCCTAGGGAACCCGAACGGCGGAAGAGGTCGCCAGGCGCCCACCGCGGCACCCCGGAGTGGCTGAGACCCGGGAGTCAGGACGTCTACTCTGGCTGATCGTCACTTCCTGGGACGCAAGGAAGTGTCACTTAGGCGAGCTTGTTTAGGGAGGGCGGAGAGCTGGCTCTGATTTGTCCTGTCCTACCTCTTCCAGGTGGTTTTATCACCCTGCCACCCACCTGCCACGTCTTACATCCTGCAGACCCACCTCTGTAACGCGTTACCCAGGGCCCATTAGCCCCCTAAAAAGCAATGCTACTTCTATCTAATTTGAAAGCTTACATTTTGCACACTCAGCCTCTAGGACAAAAACCATACCATTTCCCTATTCCTCGTCTTTCCAATATGTCTTTTTCACATTATAGATGGGGATAAATCCAGTTTTTGAGCTACTTTCTCAAACCCAATGGGAATCTTAAGATGATTGAAAATTCCTCCTTTCTCCTGAAGTTCATCCATTTGCACCAGATGGCTTTTACCCTGACTCATTAAAGGTTGTTTCTGAAAACGTAACACTTGACCCTTAAAACATGGTACAAAAGACAAAAATAGCAGACACGGAGGTCCTCTGAGGAAAAAAATCTCACCCAGCATATAAATTTGCTTTTAGACCATCATCTATGTATTTATTTCTTTAACAGTTTATTTGTAGACACATCTCAATTTCACAAAGCCAGTAAAAAAGTCACAAGATCCCGTAAGTGTTCATCACCATTCCTCAAACAGAATTCAGGCTTCAGAACTGCAAGGCTGCATACTAAAAACTCGGTGTGCAATTGGGAATGCCAAGCTTTCTCAGGCCTTCTGCAGAGGTCCTGAATCATCAATATGTACTGAAGTTGCCAAGATAGAAGCTTGTGCTTTTCTGATCAACTACAGTCACTGCTAAATCCACGGTGCAGCCACTGAAGAGTACCTTATGTGGCAGTAGTACCCTGTTAACATGAGAGGAAACAAGCATCTGTGAAAGGGTGTTCAATCCCATTGGACTATGAATCAGAACTGGTAGCTTGGATGTTGTTTTTTTCAGTGTCCACTCACATGTTATCTATCTGTATGGTGACCCAGACAGGCATATTTCTTCCCACTTTACAAAATTCCACTCAACTGGCTTATTCAAAATCATGGATGCACAAGGTTAATGGTGTACAGAAAAAAAGATAATATGGTACAGGTCAATCTTGCAGTGGTCAAAAGATCAACAGCCCTCCCTTGACCCTGTAAGGTCATTATACCTCTGAGATACAATGGCTAGTTAGAGACAGAGCTCAAAGGAGCACCTAGGATTCTGGCCTAATAGCTCCTAAAATTTTGACGTACACATTCAAAGTCTTGGATAATATTCCATTGTATGTATATGCTACATCTTCCTTCTAAGGGTCTATTACTCAGCCATAAAAAGGAATGAGATTGAGTCATTCATAGAGACAGAGATGGACCTGGAGTCTGTCATACAGAGTGAAGTAAGTCAGAAAGAGAAAAACAAATGTCGTATATTAATGCATGCATGTTGGAATCTGGGAAAATGGTACAGATGAACCTAGGCACAGGAATGGAGATGCAGATGTGGAGAATGGATGTGTGAAGGAGGGTGGGGGGATGAACTTGGAGACTGGGATGGCCATATGTGCATTGCCATGTGTGCTACTTGGTGGGAACGTGCTGTGGAGGACAGGGAACTCGGCTTGGTGCTCTGTAATGACCTAGGTGGGTGGGATGGAGAGGGGAGGGAAGTTCAAGAGGAAAGGGATATATGTATACATATGGCTGATTCACTTCATTGTACAGCAGAAATGAACACCACAATGTAAACAACTATACTTCAATAAAAATTTTTTTAATTAAAAAACTGTTTAAAAAGTCTTCAGTAAATCCCTTAGCTATATTTGCTACACTGTGCTCACATGTTGAAACTTACTGAATATTACATACTATAATGCGGGATACTTATTTTTTTAATCAACCCATAAAGATGGCTTTATAACAGTGGAACTATATTCAAAGATAGTTGTTACTAGATGGATAACTAAATCCGTAATTATGGTTAACAAAATAGGCTAGAAATAACTCTATCCAAAAATGGCATTCAAACAATCCTATTCATACCCACAATTTTAGGCTTGGTACATAAATTTCACTTTACTTGGGTTAGAAAAAAGTCATTGTGTCTTTTAAAAGACATCACTTTCCTGACAAAAGTCTGTATAATCAAAGCCATGGTTTTTCCAGTAGTCATGTACAGATGTGAGAGTTGGACCATAAAGAAGGCTGAGCACCATAGAACTGATGTTTTTGAACTGTGGTGTTGGATAAGACTCTTGAGAGTCCCTTGGACTGCAAGGAGATCAAACCAGTCAATCCTAAAGGAAATCAGTCCTGAATATTCATTGGAAGAACTGATGCTGAAGCTGAAGCTCCAGTACTTTGGCCACCTGATGTAAAGAGTTGACTCATTGGAAAAGACCCTGATGCTGGGAAAGATTGAGATCAGGAGGAGAAGGGAACGACAGAGGATGAGATGGTTGGATGGCATCACCAACTCAATGGACATGAATTTGAGAAAACTCCCAGCAATAGTGTTGGACAGAGAAGCCTGATGTGCTGCAGTCCATGGGGTCACAAAGAGTTGGACTTGACTTAGTGACTGAAAAACAGCTACAAAATTGAGTGTGTACTACAATGTGAGCTCACCACCCCCACTTAAAATGGCATGAGGCAGTACTGTGATTGAATGAAAACTGTTTAGCCATAGTCCTTAATAGTGAGACTGCTCATAAGCAAATTTTTTTGTGTCACTATATATAGCTTCTTGTGCTAGTGACTATGAAGAAATGACCAAAGGAATATCTTAAGGCTTTTAGTAATTTTCCTTAGGATTATTAACTAAATGGGGGCATGCTTAATATAGAGACTGCTAACCTTTAAGGTGCTAGGGTAATACAGGTTTCAGGGGAAAAAAATGAAACAATGCAAAAACAGAAGAAAAATTTTAAATATATATGAGGTGCTAAACCCACACTGAAATGTGCTGAATGAGCACTGTCTTCCAGCAGCTCTATGGAGCAGAATTCTCTAGAACTACACTGTTGTATACAGCAGGTACTAACTACAGGCAGCTACTGACCTCTTGACTGGTTGCCCCTGTGACTGAGGAACTGACTTTTTCATTTGATATCACTTCAAATAATTTGAAAACTGATATATGATTCAGTTATTGTAAAATTTTAAATTATGTTGGGTAAAACTTGGGTACATGAATCTATCTTTGCAACTATAAATATTCTGAAATCTAAATACAGATTTAAATAAATTTAGAAAAATTATCATCTGGATTGAGATGTGCTCTGAATATAAAAGGCATGCTGATTTTTAAATACTTAGGGGAAAAAAAGTGTAAGGTATCACTTTAATAGATTTTATATTGATTATATATCAAAATCATAATATATTGACATGGGTTAAATAAAATATATTATTAAAATTAATTTCAGCTGTTTCTTTTTACTTTTTCAAATGTGGATACTAAAAAATATAAAATTATGTATGTGACTTAAATCATATTGGTCAGCATTTCTCCATAAAGTAAAAAATGAGAATAAAGAGATTTAATTGCTGAAGAATCAAAGACCTTGATTAGAAGCTGTTAATAATTTGTTCTTTGACTCAACAAACGCTTAATAAGTGCTACTCTACCTCATCCCAAGCACTGAACTGCTCAAAGGATGTATTCTTCAACTAATAGTTACTGGCAGTTAGCATTATAATATTCTTTTTACAGAGCTAAATAAAAAACCTGGTGAATTCATACAAATGTTCACAGATAATAGTCATTTATAAACAATTTATCAGATGTGACAGATTCAGCAGAACTTATAACAAACTCAGAAACTGTGCATTATTTATCATGTGCTTTAAGTTTATCCAGTGTCTGATAGACTTGACCAGTCCAATCAATAACTGTTGAGGGCATACTTTGGTTTCAATAGGCTACAAAGCTGTCTCCATTCTCTCATTTAACCTACAGCAAGGAAACTACAACATGGGAGGTTTTGTAAAGCATCCAAAAGTTATCCCTGCTAAAGAGAAACATGGTTAGTTCCTTCCATAAAATAAACTGGATCCTGATTGCTCTCCTATGGTTAACAAGGTAAGTTTTTATTGCATGTCAACAGTCACGACTCAAAATGGTGAATCACTGAAATGGAAAAGGGTCTCAAAGAAAAGATATATTTTATCTCATACACTGTCTTTGTTATTTAGGTTGGGCCACTCTGCACGTTGCAAACACAATTACTGTCAAGGTGACATTTACTCTCCTTCCGTTCCCCACAAGGACTCTAGGCTCAGCAATATTTCACTGTTTGGAATTCCCCACATGTGGCATACTGCTTTATTCCTCTGCACCTTTGTCATCTGTTCTCGCTTTTTGGAATATTCTCCCCTCTTTTCTGCCTGATGGAATTCAAGTTGATTTTTAAAAACCATCTTTTGGAAGGCTTCCCTGACACCTCCCCATACTACAGTTAATTAATCTCCCCCAAGCCCACTATCTCTGGGCTGCCCTGGTGGCTCAGATGGTAAAGAATCTGCCTGCAATGCAGGAGACTTGGGCTTGATCCCTGGGTCAAGAAGATCCCCTGGAGGAGGGAATGGCAACCCACTCCAGTATTCTTGCCTGGAGAATTCCATGGACAGAGGAGCCTGGCAGCCTATAGTCCATGAGGTTGCAAAGAGTCAGACATGACTGAGTGTCACCCACTGTCTATACCTTGCCCTGTCTTCTACTGTTGGTCCGTTTGAGCTGTGTGTACCTGTACCTGACTGGTCCCCCACCCAACTGTGAGCTGAGTCAAGGAGGGAAAAATGTCCTATTTAACTTTTCACCCAACGCCTAGCAGCAGTATCTAGAAATTAGTAGATACGCAATTTCCTAAAAGACTTTTACTGAATTGTTTCCTGTAGTAAATTTTCCAGCACTTTCACATTCTTCTGAGTTTCAAAGAAGCATTACATGGGAATTGAAAAGATGTTACAGCAGAATCATTCAAGTTTACAACCAGGGACTCCAGGAATACCCAAGTTCACACAGTATACAAAATATCTTCCTAAATAAATGTTACTGATTGCGTAGCAAAGAGACGGTTCTGTCTCCTGTAGAGCAGTTGCTTAGTGCAGTGCTGCTAATTTTAGTATTTTGTGATTTTAGCGCAGTGCTGCTAAGTTTAGTATTTTGTGATTTTACTGTAATCATTCATTTTTATCCATACAGAAGAGTTGCTGCTCACTGATATTTCAATAAAACAGTCTTTTGAATGAGTATCTTCATAAACCAAGGTGTACTAACATAAGTCTTAAGAGGAAGTACTTAAAGGTAGGCTGAAAAATTAAAAGTGGAATAACACAATGACAGAGTGCTGAAAGCAATAAAGCTGGCAAATCAACTCCAGGGAGGAGTCATCAGCAATCAGGTGGCTCCTTCTAAGCAAAAACAGCAGACTGAGCGCCACAGCATCACTTGGCAGTGCAAATTGAAAGAGCAAAATGACTACTGGAGATGAATGATGCATGAGTCTTTAGCAATATCAAAAAAAAACACAGGTGAAAATCGGCCTTAATAGCATCATCTTTAAGTAAAGGGACATTGGTTATGTATAGACTCATACAAGTGTGGATATAGCCACACTATTGTACCTTTCAAACTGTAGTTTTGTAATGTCACATAGGAAGCTAAACAATCTTTTAAAGTCTATTAGTAGCCACCCAAAAACAAGAGTTTGGTCATCTTTCACTTAGCCTTTACAACTACAAACTGACACATAATGTAATTCAACATCCATTTAAGCAACCTGTAATTTGATTAGCTGACTTCATGGATAGTATACTGGATGAATGGTTCCTTTAAATTCTTATAATTATTTTCTGAATATAAAAATATCAGTTTTGTAGCTTCTTTCCATAAACTCTACTTAATTTACTCAATCCCTTCAAACTGTTTTTGCCTTATTAAATGTTACGTTACTTACACTTTAATGATTTTATTTCCTTCCTACTTAGATATGGACACCACTTGTTACTTCACTTATCCTTCATTGATTCATTCATTCATTAAAAAATATTGAGCCCTGCTAATGCCAGGCACTATATTAATCTCTTCAGAGAGAGCAGTAGATAAAATAGACAAAAGACCCCATCCACAGGAAGTTAACATTTGGCCAGGCACTTTCAGTGTCTAGACAGTTCAAAAGCAGAGGCTTCCATAAAACAAATAACATTTTCTGAAACTATGCATTGGTTATTTTGCACTTTTAACAAACATAAGCTCCCAGGTCTAATTTATTTTTTTAAGTAATGAATTGCAGTAGTTAGATCTTTTCTTCAATCCAAAGGTAGTTGCTTTCTCTCTTAATACTGTGGCCTTTCTCCAGTAAGCTTTTGTATAAACGGCTTCAACTGGTTCCACAAGTAACGTGGGTACTTTAAAATCATAGTAAAGATGGCTTCATGACCAGGTGGCTTGTATTTGATCTACATTTTGTAATATTATCCTTTATTATCTTGACACCAGCATATTTACCACATTTCATCATTACAGACTGCTTTATCTTCAATCACTGGTAGTTTTTTTTTTTTTTCCTTTTTCTATTAGCCCCAGATAAACTGTCAGTATTTTAGTTCAGCGAGAATCATATAATAGACAGGAATCTGCATTTATAACCATCAGAATTTTTTTCAGATAAAGAAATGGTTTTGGAAATTTCCTGTCAGTCCTAAGAAAAAAAGCCCCACTACTCATTTTAGTGAAACATTCTATTTTCCTATGCAGCTCTTACAGCAATGATGATAAGGAGGCTCTGTGGGTGTTTTATTCCAATGCCTAGAATATGGGGATAACTCAACAATGATTGGAGAAATGAATCATCAGTTTTATAACTTCTCTGAATTTAAACATGTTTTCAGATCCTAGATTTCTTGCAGACAACCTTGGTATACTGCCACTCAAACATGAGGGAACCAGTTTAGGTTTCCCTCAATCATTTCAAACTATCTCTTCATAGTCACCCCTTAGGCCCTTCCATTGCTTAATAGGTCAGTTGCCAAGGATCCGGATGAAATTTTCCCACTCTTTGCCAGTATCTTTCTTTTCTAGTTCTCAAACAAGTATCCGAATTCCTAAAGTTAGAAAGGCCTCTTTTTAAAGGCATCACAACCATGAAATATGCATCTTAGAAGACCATGGCTAGAATCCAAGTTTACTTTTATGTGAAAAAATGTATTTCCTTTGTAATATTTTTAGTCGTTCTTGCTGCCTCCTTATCTCACATTAAATCTTAATTCCACCTTAACACCATGCTACAAATCCATTGCACATTACCAAGTGTTAATGTCTACTAGGTGCTCTGTGCTATACATGCAAAGAGGAGATATGCCAAAGTCTGACACTGACATGTTAAAAATAATTTTTACATGAAGATAGCAAGACTTACATAGCATAAATTGAGTTGAGCTTTCCAAGTGGTCACTCTGAAGAAGGCTGTAGTGCTGTGATATCACACATTAGAAACCCCTCTTTTGTAATTGCCTCTGGAGCCTGTGACACAAGCTATTGTATATTCTCAGTGGTGGTAAGTCACCATCTTTCAAGGGTTTGTTTTAATGAAGAGTCATTCAGAACAAACTCCATCGCATTGATTCAATTGGATAATCTCACATTTGATCAAACATTAGAAACGTAATATTTGAAAAATATTTTCATGTATTCTTCAAGCTGGATCATGTTTTAAAGAAGTGTTTAAAGCATTGAAAGATAACAGCCTGTTTGGAATAAGTATAGAACCTTTAAAAGTGACTATTTTAAGACATGTTCTCATTGTTTTATCATGGTTTTCAGAATCACTTCTGCTTGTGGTTGCTGCTGCTGCTGCTGCTGCTAAGTCACTTCAGTCGTGTCTGACTCTGTGTGACCCCATAGATGGCAGCCCACCAGGCTCCCTTGTGGTTATGTGGCTCATAAAGTTAAGGAACATGAACACTTGATAGAATGACGTGAAAAGTTGAATAACAAAATACAGTGTTAATTGCTAAGTTCCCAATGGGTATGAGAGGCAGTGTTTACAGATGGCCAAGAAACACACGGAAAGGTACTCAGCACCACTAACCATCAGGGAAATGCTCATCAAAATCACAAGATATCACCTCACACCTGTTAGGATGATTATTATCAAAAGACAAGAAATCACAAGCACTGGCGAGGATACGGAGAAAAGGAAACCTGTGCACTGTTGGTGGGAATGTAAATTTGGTACCAATTATGGAAAACAGTATGGAGATGCCCCATAAAATCAAAACCAGAACTACCGCATGATCCAGCAGTTTCACTTCTGTATATATATCAGAAGAAAGTGAAAACGCTAATTGACATGTGTGTGTGTGTGTGTGTGTGTGTGTGTGTGTGTATAATACACTGAAGTGAAGTGAATTTGCTCAGTCGTGTCCGATTCTTTGCGACCCTGTGGACTGTAGCCTACCAGGGTCCTCAGTCCATGGAATTTTTCAGGCAAGAGTCCTGGAGTGGGTTGCCATTTCCTTCTCCAGGGGATTTCCTGACCCAGGGATCGAACCCAGGTCTCCCGCTTTGCGAGCAGACACTTTACCATCTGAGCCACCAGGAAAGCCGATACAATACACTATCATGTGTAAAATAGGTAGATAGTGGAAGCTGCTATAAAGCACAGGAAGCTCAGCTGAGTGCTCTGTGATGACCTAGAGGGGTGTGATGAGGGGGAGGGAGTGAGGTCGGAGGGAAGCGCAGGAGTGAGGAGAATACATATAGCTGGTNGGGGGGGGGGGGGGGGGGGGAGGGAGGTCCAAAAGTGAGGGGGTATATGTATACATATAGCTGATTTACTTAATTGAATACCAGAAACTAATACAGCAAAGCAATTATATTTGAATAAAAAATATATGTACCCCCTTATTTATTGCAGCAGTATTTACAATAGCCAAAACATGAAAACAATCCAAGTGTCCACCAATGGATGAATGGATAAAGAATCTGTGGGAATATATAAATATATAATTCAATATTATCCAGCCATTAAAAAGAATGGAAACTTGCCATTTGCAATAACATGAATGGACCTTGAGGGCATTATGTTACATGAAAAAAGTCAGAGAAAGACAAATATCATATGATCTCACTTACAGGTCAAATCTTAAAAAAGAAAAAACTTCACATACACAGAAAACAGATTGATTGTTGCCAGAGGCGACGGGTGACAGAGGGCAAAGTAGATAAAAGTGGTCAAAAGTTACAAACTCCCAGCTCCCAGCTAAAATTAAATAAGTCATGGGAAAGTAAGTACAGCACGGTGACTGTAGTCAACAATACTACATTAATAATATGATAATCACATATATCATAGTTACTAAAAGAATAGATCTTAAAAAAATTTTTTAACTCTGTAAAGTGATAGATGTTAACTAGATTTATTGTGGTTATCATTTCTCAATGTATACAAATATCATATCACTATGGTATATACCTGAAACTAATATTATATGTCAACTATATCTCAATAAAAATAGAATAACCCAATGTTTTTGTGTATTTCCTAAACTTGTTTCTTTGCATTATCTCATGTATTCCACACTGAAAGTCTGATAAGCAGACAAAAATTCTTAGTTCATTCCCCAAAGGAGAAACCAAGTCTCCAAAGGTGAAATGACTGCCTGGTAGCATACATTTCACAACAAACATCTGACAACCTGGATCCTCCAGCCCCAAATCAAGGCCTCTTTTCATTCATTTCTGAGTCTCTTGCTTGTACACCTAAGCATCTACCTGAGGATTGCTGACTCCCACACCAATCTACCTCATTTTCCTTCCATTATACTCACCCTAAAAACCACTGTTAGCCTTCTGAAAATGAGAACATCAGTGCAGCTGAGACATGGAGGTGAGTGTTAGGGACAGGAATATATGTGAATAGCCAAGTTTACCTTCTCACACGTAAAGTAAAAGCAAATCTGGCCCTACACGCAGGCTCCAGGCCAAAACAGTATTATGTAGCTTCTTTGATGTTCTTATATGGATGATATCAAATTAGAATGAAAACCAAGAGCAAACAAGAATTAGGAAAGAAATAATGAAAAGATGTAACTTACAGCCTGGAGAGTATGTGTTTGTTTATGAGGGGATGTGATTATGGAGAGCACAGTTCAGTTCAGTTCAGTCTCTCAGTCATGTCCAGCTCTTTGCAACCCCATGGACTGCAGCACAACAGGCCTCCCTCACCACCCACCCTCCCTCCATCACCAACTCCAGGAATCTGCTCAAATTCATGTCGATAGAGTCAGCGATGCCATCCAATCATCTCATCTTCTGTTGTCCCCTTCTCCTCCTGCCTTCAATCTTTTTCAGCATCAGGGTCTTTTCTAATGAGTCAGCTCTTCACATCAGGTGGCCAAAGTATGGGAGTTTCAGCTTCAGCATCAGTCCTTCCAATNCCATCCAATCATCTCATCTTCTGTTGTCCCCTTCTCCTCCTGCCTTCAATCTTTTTCAGCATCAGGGTCTTTTCTAATGAGTCAGCTCTTCACATCAGGTGGCCAAAGTATGGGAGTTTCAGCTTCAGCATCAGTCCTTCCAATGAATGCTAAGTTGCGAAGTTCCTTCAGTCGTGTCTGACTCTGTGCGATGCCATAGACGGCAGCCCACCAGGCTCCGCTGTCCCTGGGATTCTCCAAGCAAGAACACTGGAGTGTGTTGCCATTTCCTTCTCCAGTGAATATTCAGGAGTAATTTCCATTGGTCTTCCCTTGTGGCTCAGTTGATAAAGAATCCACCTGCAACGCAGGATATGTGGGTTTGATCACTGGGTTGGGAAGATCCCTTGGAGAAGGGAAAGGCTATCCAATTCAGTATTCTGGCCCAGAGAATTCCATGAACTGTATAGGCCAAGGGGTCACAAAGAGTCAAACGCAACTGCGTGACTTTCACTCACTCCTTCAGGATTGGCTATTTTGATCTCCTTGCAGTCCAAGGGACTCTCAAGAGTCTTCTCCAACACCACAGTTCAAAAGTATCAATTNCAAGGGGTCACAAAGAGTCAAACGCAACTGCGTGACTTTCACTCACTCCTTCAGGATTGGCTATTTTGATCTCCTTGCAGTCCAAGGGACTCTCAAGAGTCTTCTCCAACACCACAGTTCAAAAGTATCAATTCTTTGTCACTGAGCTTTCTTTATAGTCCAACTCTCACAACCATACATGACTACTGGAAAAACCACAGCCTTGAGTAGACGGACTTTTGTCAGCAAAGTAATATCTCTGCTTTGTAATAATCTGTCTAGGTTGGTCATATCTTTTCTTCCAAGAAGCAAGCATCTTTTAATTTCATTCCTACAGTCCCCATCTGCAGTGATTTTGGAGTCCAAGAAAATAAAGTCTGTCATTCTTTCCCCATCTATTTGCCATGAAGTGATGGGATAGGAGGCCATGATCTTAGTTTTTTCATGTTGAGTTTTAAGCCTATGTGTAGAGATGGAGAGAGGAGTTGCCTGGGTGCTGGTTGTGAGAGAGCTTGTGGACTAATTATATAGGTAAAGGCATTAGATTTTTTAAAATTTTATTTTATCTCGGAGTATACTTGATTTACAATATTGTGTTAGTTTCAGGTGTACAGTAAAGTGATTCACTTATACGAACCCAAGTGTCCTGCATTGCAGGCAGATTCTTTACTGTCTGAGCCACCAAGGAAGCTGTATACATACACATATAACCATTCTTTTTCAGATTCTTTTCCCATATAGGTTATTACAGAATATCAAGTAGAGTTCCCTGTGCTATACAGTAGGTCTTTGTTGATCATCTTGTTGGTTTATCTATTTTATACATAGTAGTCTATATACAGGAGAAGGCAATGGCACCCCCACTCCAGTACTCTTGCCTGGCAAATCCTGTGGATGGAGGAGCCTGGTAGGCTGCAGTCCATGGGGTCGCTAAGAGTCGGACACGACTGAGCGACTTCACTTTCACTTTTCACTTTCATGCATTGGAGAAGGAAATGGCAACCCATTCCAGTGTTTTTGCCTGGAGAATCCCAGGGACGGGGAGGCCTGGAGGGCTGCCGTCTATGGGGTGGCACAGAGTCAGACATGACTGAAGTGACTTAGCAGCAGCGGCAGCAGCAGCAGCCGTCTATATATAGTAGTATGTGCTGTGCTGTGCTTAGTCACTCAGTCGTGTCTGACTCTGCAAGCTCCATGGGCTGTAGCCTCCCAGGCTCCTCTGTCCATGGGGATTCTCCAGGAAAGAATACTGGAGTGAGTTGCCGTGTTCTCCTCCAGGGGACTTTCCCAACCTAGAAATCAAACTAGGTCTCCTGCATTGCAGGCGGATTCTTTACCAGCTGAGCTACCAGGGAAGCCCAGTGGTGTGTATATGTTAATCCCAAACTCCTATTTTATCCTCCCCCACCATCTTTCCGCTTTGGTAACTGTAAGTTTGTTTTCAAAGCCTGTGAGATCTTTACTGTTAGTGGGAGTAGGCAACTATCAAGCGTAAATAACTCCAAGTGCATTCAATTGGCACACACTTATGAATAGACAGGCTCCCACAGGGCAAAGGTTGTGGATGTGAACTCCTGTCTAGCAGTTACAGTAGGTGGATGTTTGAGAAAATGTCTGGAACTGGTACAGTGAAGAAAGGGCAGGCAGGGTAGGCTGACTCTCAGAAGACTGAGGAAACTTTCAGTCCTCTTTGTCAATTGGACTAAAAGATATAAACTGCCAGAAGTAAGAATAAATTTCATGTAGGCTGGGCTGGCTTTGCGGGCACACAACCTATGCAGTCACACGGGGCCCTACTCATGAGGACCTGGGCTTGAACCTGAGCTGAAGTTAATACTTTGCTTCCACCATCTTGAAATTCTGAATAATTTTTAAATGAGGGACTTGCCCTGAGCCCACAGTTCATGCAGCCAGTCCTTTTTGCCAAGTTGTTCTGAGGATTAAGCAAATTAATACACATAAGATACATTGCTAATGCTAAATCCTAAGTCACTTCAGTTGTGTCCGACTGTGTGAACCCACAGACGGCAGCCCTCCAGGCTCCCCTGTCCCTGGGATTCTCCAGCTAAGAACACTGGAGTGGGTTGCCATTTCCTTCTCCAATGCATGAAAGTGAAAAGTGAAAGTGAAGTCGCTCAGTTGTGTCCGACTCTTAGCAACCCCATGGACTGCAACCCACCAGGCTCCTCCATCCATGGGATTTTCCAGGCAAGAGTACTGGAGTGGGGTGCCATCGCCTTCTCCGATAAGATATATTAAATAGTTCTAAACATCATAACTGCCTCTCAGTAATGTTATTTATTGTTTCTTCTTCCTCTTCTTTTAATTGAATGAAAGACTCTTTAAATTCTATAGTGCTTTACATTATTATCATTATTAATTACTATTATTAGCTCTGCTCCTGGAATACGGGGAAACCAAGCAATGACCTCAGTCCAGCAAGCGTCACTAAATTCATAACCACTGGCCTCAAAGGATAAGCCATAAATGGAAGACTAGGTGTGTCCTAAATGCCAGTGTCAGACTAAATGACCATCTATCCAGCCCAGGAGAGTAAATGTGGGCCATTTCTAGTAAGCAAACCACAACAGCAACAAAACAACCAGCCATCAGGAAGTGAGAGCTCCCATAGTGTGCCTTGTAGACTAGAATCTACAGAAATAGAAGGCTTCTGTTATTTAACAACCTACTGAACAGCCGGCAGTTTCCATTTATTGTTTTGTTTAATCTCCACAGGAGCCCAATGGGACTTGTCCAGAGTCATGCATGCCGTCAGAGAATAGGTCAGACTCCTCTGTGCCCAGATGCCAGCAGAAGGAATTATCCCTACTCTCAAGGAGCTCATGCTTGAGCCAGTTAGACCAAGACCCCTACTCTCATCTCCACTCATCCTGATCTACCACCAGGATCTGAACACACACACACTCCACAACATCAAAAGCAACTATAAAGGAAAATAACTGCATAGGAAGATAGTACACAAGGCACCTGTCAGGGCCATGAGGAAACAACTAAGTGGGTCAGAGTTACATGGGGCTCATTAAAAATGCCTTTCTGGGGAGCAGAGCTTTAAGCTGCATTTTAAAATACAAAAAGACCAATATAGGAAAAGAGGTGTGGATCAGGCATTCTCTGAAGAGCAAGTGATGGGCAACAGCACAGAGACAAGAAAGAGCATGCTGGGGACAGGAGATGACGAGCAGATTTGTTGGACAGCCAGAGTTTTCAGCAGTCCGGAAAAGTCATTCATGTGCAAAAATATTTAAGGACTCAACTCCGTGTGCTTATACGTGAAAGTCAGTCTTTCCCTGAATAGAACCATGAGCTTTTACTGAGCCAGCTTTAAAATAATGCTGGGAACCGTTGCTTGCTCTTTTTAATTCCTTAACAGTTTTGTCCCAGGGGGACCATTCAATCCTCCTTGTGTTTGGGCTGCTCTGAATTCTAACAGAACTTACTCCCTTGGGTCTATTAGACCCCAAAAAAAGAAAAATCACAAAACTTTCCCTGAGTAAATAGAATTTCAATTTAAAAAAGTGAAATGTATTATTGTGTGTTTTCTGACATTCTTTCCCCAAATAAGACCACAACTATTTGTACTGCAAGACTATTTTGCAGTTTGACATGTGGAAACTCATTTCACTAAGATAGCTTCATGCATTACTGAAGAAATGTTTGCTTTGCTCTGCTGCCTGTTATTTTTATAGACCATTTCTTTGTGATAGCAAGAACTTTAAATGATAAACAATACATGAACACTGTCCTGACTCCCCAGAATCTCCTCTGGGGAAAAAGTGGGGTCTGGATGTTAAGGCATACCAGATGGATGGAATGATCAGAACTCTTGGTCTGATTTCTGGTTTCAGGGTGCCACACTGAATGTATGATCCTGTTCAGTTACACAGATAATGTAACTGTTTGTTCCCTGGGTCTCAGTTTTACTACCTATTAAATGGAGAGAGCCATTTTCACTTCATAATAAATGCTTTTAAAACATGTTCAAAGCCCTAGTGAGGTACAATAGAAAAATTATACACAAGCACCCAAACATGCACACATAGGCTTTAAAGTACTCACTCCCTTCTATTTATGGTAAAAATTCAAAATCTCCATGACGTCATGTTCCCAGAATAGAGCACTCCTCATCCACCTCAGCCCTCTCAGATGACGACCAAAGTGCCACTGGAAATCATATTCACGGAGACGAGGCCTGGTTCTGAGGGAGGTGTTCATTGCTCTGGTCTCTGCATCATTCTCCTAGGCTTCTGAACATGTGTCTTACTGCTCTAGAACAGTGCTTTTCAAACAAATCACGCTCAAGGGCCAGGTTTCCCTCTCCTCCTGTTATAGCCATGCTTCTGGGAAACAAACTCACTCAGGACGATGCAGATAGTGGACTGCAGTTTATTATACCAGCGTGCCCAAAGCAGAGTCTCCTCTTAGCCAAGGACCCCGACCAGTTTTTGTGAAAACCTTATATACCCTGAGTGTAAGTGCCCAAACCCACCCCCCCAAATTCCTTGAAACTAGTCTGAACAAAGGAAAAAGAAAGATACAATCAAAGTTAACCTGTGATTCATAGGCCTTAAGCCTAGGAGGTTAACAGTGGACAATTATCAATAGGCCTGTGGTCATACCCCAATAAGCTTAATAGAATGTATGATCCTATTCAGTTATGCAGATAATTAGGGTATTCTCTTAGGCAACGCAGAGCCCTGGGGCTCTTCCTTCCAGGGGCCTGGTTTTCCAGTTGGTATGTCATTTCCATCGATACTGGGCATATAGCTCAAAGTCCACAGTCCAGCCCAAGATGGAGTCCTGGTTTCAAGATAGGACCTGTTCTGTTTCCTCCTTCACCCCAATTTCAAATCTGTCCCAGCTGACACTTTTGTAAAAATACATGTTATTCAGAGAAATGCTAATATTTTTAAATTAGACACACACAATGAAAGGTTAAATTTATTATTAGACTCCACAGACATAAAATCACTGTACAAGTCTAGATGTTTCTAAGCATTCTCAACATGTACTTAGCGTGTTGCTGAGAGACGATGAACACTTCTGGGTGTGGCACTGGTGAAGGGAATGACTGTGTTTTGAGGAGCACTGCTCTAAAGCACCCTCCTGAGAACTGAAATATTGCCTGCCATATCAGTAAATAAAGAGTGTTGTGGCCATCAAGCCATCACATTACAGCTGGCCCTCTGCCCTGAGGGAACTCAGGATGGAAGCAGGATTCGCC
>SJYV01047395.1:202784-216154 GCA_006410875.1 Neotragus pygmaeus | reverse complement strand
AGGATGAGATGGCTGGATGACATCACCGACTCGATGGACGTGAGTCTGAGTGAACGCCGGGAGATGGTGATGAACAGGGAGGCCTGGCGTGCTGCAATTCATGGGGTCGCAGAGAGTCGGACACGACTGAGGAACTGAACTAACTATTGTCCAGTTGCAGAGAAGTGTAGGGTATGATCCTAACCATCCAGGAAATTCCTGCTTTGGAGTAGGAACAGATATGTAAGTTGCACATAAAAATGGTGTGATGTCAGCCTGTATAGAGTATGGTGAAGCACAGAGAAAGGAGGTCGGTAGCCTCTGCCTGGGACATCACAAAGCTAGACCTTAGCTCCTCATAATAGCTTTCATTTATTAAGTGCCTACCATGTACCAGGAGCTTGTAAGTAGCTTGATCCTTTCCCTCTCCTTTGAAAGCCCCAGTTTCCTTTGAATAATATTCCCTTACTTGTGACCTCAAGATTTCTTAACACTCAGAAAGCTTTTAATCTCCCAGCCAATGAATTTCACCACATTCTATGTTTATTTTGTTCAGTTTAGAACTTGAATCCTGGGACATTAGTTTGTCAAACACATTTTATCCCTCCTTCCCTCAAACGTGGCACTTCCTGGTCTTTGCTGTTCTTTTTGGCTTTTTATTCTCTGTCAGTTCTAACACTGCTGTGATGAAGTTTGTGATAATTGAAAGAGGTGGGTATGTTTTCTAAGTGGGAGAGGTAGAGGTGGTGGTGGTGGTGATTCTTCCATTTTTGGAAATCACTTTGTGCGTTTACATTTTTATTGCTAACTTGTTTTGATGTACATGTAACTGAAGTATGGATCACTAACTTCTAAATACCCTTTCAGCAAAGGGTAGGAAACTGTCATCACACATTTTCCAGAAGGATTATAAAGAAGCATAAAAGAAGTTAATTAATTAAGATCTGGTAGAATTTGTATGACAACTGATTATAGGGCAGTTCGGCCTTTCTTCAGCAAACTGAGATGGTTTAGAAGGCTTTTCTCCCCTAATCTAGCTGTTTGGAGTTTGTTTTAGCATTCTTGTGTTGCATCTCAATTATGTGCAAAGCGTTGTTCAGATGCCAGGATTACAGAGGTGAATTGGACACAGTTCCTTCATTCTAGAAGCCCACAGTTGAAGAATGAGCAACTTGCATACATTAATATTAAAGAAAAGCTGTGAGAAGTTTTGTAACATAATCAGAGCTACAGAGTAGTGCATACAGCCTAGAGAAGTACCTGGCACATAAAGAAATGCCTGTTAAATATTTGATGAATGAATGAATGAGCTCTAACTTGGAGCATTGGAGAGACTTTTGGGGAGAATTTGGATTTGCCTATGCCTTGAAGGGTAGAAATTCTACAATTCTGGATTATGATTTTTACAAAAGCCAAATTAGCATGGGTGGCACTTAAAAGGTATGTGTTTTTTCTTGCAGTATAGATTCAAAGTAGGATTTTTAGGATAAGATCTTGAGGAGTTTATTTGGAGCCCTATAAAAACAGTACATTTAGATAGGCATTATCTTCAAAAAGTATGAAAACTTTAAACTATGTTAAAGCAGATTTAAATAACTGAGTGTTAAGAATCTTCTCTGTGCCTGAATCATACTGCAGAGGAAAGTAGGCCTCTACCTTCAAAATGTCTCCTTGAGGAGACTAGACATGAACATTAGAAGGCAATAAAAAGACAAGTGAAAAAGAGCAAACTGGCAAAATAGATAGTCCCAGTTCTCATCCCCAAAGAAACACTTAGCAACTATATACAAACCAAAATACTGTTATAAACTCGATAACATAAATCAAAGCAAGATCCCCTATGACCCACCTCCTAGAGTAAAGGAAATAAAATAAACAACTGGGACCTGATTAAACTTTTAAGTTTAACAGCACAGCAAAGGAAACCAAAAGCAAGGTGAAAAGACAACCCTCAGACTGGGAGAAAATAATAGCAAATGAAACAACTGACAAAGGATTAATTTCCAGATATACAAGTAGCTCATGCAATTCAATACCAGAAAAGCTAACAACCCAATCAAAAAGTGGAAAAAAGACCNCATCTCCCAACAGTGTACCCAGAGGAGACTCAGGATGAGAAAACACAGGATCCCGGCTGCTCCACAGCTGAGGTGCATATCAAACGAATGATTTCGGTGAGTCCAGACTTTGTATCTTTCAGTATGTAGAAAAGGGCTAAATTCTTTTAACTTGAATTATCAGGTTTTATTAACAATAATCCTTTGATGCTGGAGAAGGCAATGGCACCCCACTCCAGTACTCTTGCCTGGAAAATCCCATGGACGGAGGAGCCTGGAAGGCTGCAGTCCATGGGGTCGCTGAGGGTCGGACACGACTAAGCTACTTCACTTTCACTTTTCACTTTCATGCACTGGAGAAGGAAATGGCAACCCACTCCAGTGTTCTTGCCTGGAGAATCCCAGGGACGGGGGAACCTGGTGGGCTGCTGTCTATGGGGTTGCACAGAGTCGGACACAACTGAAGCGACTTAGCAGCAGCAGCAGCAGAAGCAGCAATCCTTTGATGCACTGACTACCCGGTCTTTCACTGCAAAAACTTCTATATATCCTGACACCCCTCCATGCCTCTTCAGAATAGCTTTCTCAGCATTATCTGAGATGCTGTGTCCTGGGCTTGAAGTCCTCAGAAAGTACACCATATAGAGCATAACTCTCAACTTTTAGGTTGTGCTTTTTTTTTTTCAGTTGGCACTCCCCAAACTCTCTTTCCTCTACTCTCTCCTGTGCCCTCCCAGAAACTCTTCTTAACACTGAAGCATGACTATGCACAGAGGAGTTTTCAGTTAGTGCTGGGAGGTAGAGCATCTTCTCAGCTTTTGTCTCCATTTCAAGTGCAGAGATACATCTGAGTCATTCCTTAATTAAATAGCTATTACCGAGTCCAAGCTCACTCTGCTTGCTGCACGAGAGGCCAATAAATCTGAGGGACAAGGTGTTGAGGCAAGGAATATAACATTATTCATAAAGCCAACTGACTGAGACTAATGTCTCAAATTAACTATCTTCCCAGAATCTGGATGCCAGGTTCTTTTATGGATCAGAGATGTGGGGAGGTGAGGAAACAAAGTAAAAACTCATTTAAACTTGCAAGTATCTCCTAGAATGGCAAGCATCATGCAAGGAATGTGTTTCTTCCTTTTTGCCATCTACAGCAGAACAGGGTTCTGAACAAAGGCACTTTAGCTTAACAGTCAGGCAGAGGGGCTGGATTCTCTCAGGCAGGCCTTTATGTGTGATTATAATAACAAAGGTGGACAAAGAAAAAGATCGAGCATGGAAGAGTAAAAATGGACTCTTCCTTATTACATAGCTTTGCTGGAAAGAAAGCTAAATATTCTAGGCTTGCCCAAACAACTCCAAAGTCACATACCATTGCTGGGCTACCTTGGGGATTTCTGAGACATGCCACGAAGGTGCTTAGTCACAGTCTAAAGCTAGATCTTCCACGTCCTAATTTCTGACTCAGAGCCAGAGGGGCCCAAGAGAGTCAGGCTCTGCAGAAGTCCCCTTCCTTCCTACCCTTTATATTAATGACCTCTGCCACCTTTGGTGGGCTTCCCTAGTGGCTCAGACTGTAAAGCGTCTGCCTACAGTGTGGGAGATCTGGGTTCGATCTGTGGGTCAGGAAGATCCTCTGGAGAAGGAAATGGCAACCCCCTCCAGTACTCTTGCCTGGAAAATCCCATGGACGGAGGAGCGTAGTAGGCTACAGTCCATGGGGTCACAAAGAGTCGGACATGACTGAGCGACTTCACTTTCCTTTCACTTTCCTCATAGCTCAGTTGTTATAGAATCCGCCTGTAATGCAGCAGACCCTGATTTGATTCCTGGGTTGGGAAGATCCACTGGAGAAGGGATAGGCTACCCACTTCAATATTCTTGGGTTTCCTTTGTGGCTCGGCTAGAAAAGAATGTGCCTGCAACGCAAGAGACCTGGGTTTGATCCCTGGGTTGGGAAGATCACCTGGAGAAGGGAACAGCTACCCACTCCACTATTCTGGCTTTTGGTAATGACCTCTTCTCCAAAAAAAAAAAAAAAAGATTTTTTCCCATCAGCCATTCTTATCCTCTGGCAGCATTTTTCTGTAATGACTACATTCCTGTGATATCAGATAATCATAAAAAAAAGAACTGCCAAAGGGTAGCAGTCTTTATGACTGTAAGATGAAAAGAACTTCAAGCCCTCTCCACCATGACATCATAACAGGAGGTTGCCCACTCTTTACTCTTGCTTCTGATAGAGCTGCAATTAAATGAACGATTATTTATCTAGAGTTCTGAGACAGAGGAAGATCCAAAACTCCCTGAAAAGATATGAGAAAGTATGTGTACTTGCGACTTTTTCTATAAAATGAAGACTTCATGTTAATCAGATTACAAGAGTTGCATTTAAAAAAGTTAAAACCTCTAACTTAAGCAATCGTAAATGATTTTCTACAGTGTTAACCTCAAGCCTTATATAATATTTCCTCTCCATCCAGACACCGTATTTTCCAAAGTACAAGTTGTGATCTGTACCATGAATCACTATGGACATTAAAAAGTGAATTAGCATGAATGAAATAATCACCAGTCATAATCATCACCAGTCTCACATGTACTCAGGGTCTGTACTATTTCATGACACTTTTATCATATGTGTGTACGAGATCTTGTAAAATATATTTCTTACACGGTGGGGCCAAAATGGGTTGAAAGTTGCAGATATAGAGATTTAGTTCTCAGACCTGCATATATATAAGAATCATCTGGGCAGTGACTTAAAATGCATATTCCCAGGGCCTTTCCACACAAGACCTGCTTACTAGAAATCTGCCGGTGGGCAAGCACCTCAGGTGACCTTAATGGAGGTAGGTTATGAGCTTAAGGTAACTATTACGATGCTGATATGAGTTGACTGGAAATTTCTTAGTCAGGGTGATTTGTTCTATAGTTAGGTGGTTTGAAAGAAGAATCACTGGGCATATATTGGGTTGCAAAAAGTTCATTTGAGTTTTTCCGTAAGGTAGTATGGAAACTTGAAGGAACTTTTTGGCCAGTCCAACAGAACCCCAGGCTCATTTCAGGCACGTCTTAGACATGGGGGAGGAGGGATCACAGACGGTCCTTTCAGCCGCAGCACCTGGGGGTGTGAGGGGAAAGCAACCTCTTGCCCTCTTGTCTCCAGGAACTTTGCAGCAGCAAGATAAAAGCACACCCCCTTGATCTGTCAAGACGAGTTCAGTAAAGCACTTCCAAGATCTAATTCTCAGAACTTCATGTGAAGTAGAAATCAAGTATGGTTAACATAGGTTTAGAGATGAAGAAATAACGTGTAGAAAAACTCACTCGTAACCTCTGGGCGACTTAGCCACATGCTTCTGTCATTATCTCTCTGCTCCTGAGTCCCCAAATGACACTCCCACCAAGGTCATTCATTTCTGACCTAGCTCCAAGGAAATTTAAGTATATTTCTACTTAAAAGCCTTAATCTCAAATGGGCTTGAAACCAAAGTTCGGACTTTCCATTTTGTTTCAGTACCCCATCCCAAGACCTCGGGTTTCTCTCCAGCTTATTCCTACATACACCTTTCACACATAATACACATTGTTCGTGTTATAATTATGCGTGTTCCTCTATTGACTCTACTGAATTCAAGTTTCTAGAGGGCAGGAACTGTGATTTATTCTTTTATAAATGCCCTATCAGCATAAAATAAGTCCATCCTCCATTTCCATAGAGATAGAGGGTGCAGGGCACACAGTAAACCCTGCCTTGAGCATTTCTACCTCCTCTTCCTTGCTGCTTGTTCAGGTTGCCAAGTAAGGCTCTGGTTACCCCAGTGACTGCAACAATTAAATGCTGCTTAATTCTTGAGACTTAATCCAAATGTCACGATTTACAATTCTTGTATTTCCATTAAAAAATATTTGCCTGGAGGGAAGATAAATTAGGAATTTGGGGTTAATATATACAGACACTACTATAGAAAATAGACAAACAATAAGGATCTACTGTACAGCACAGGGAACTATATTCAATATCTTGTCATAACTTATAATGGAAAAGAAACCCAAAAAAGAATAGATGTATATGGATAACTGAATCACTTTGCTGTACACTTGAAGCTAACACAGCCTCATACATTAACTATACATCAATGTTTTTTTAAAAAAGAATAGGCTGAATGACAGAGGAAAAAAGAAATATTTTCCTGGGATGGAGTTGAGATGTGTAGGACTTCTACTTATGTCACTGGGTAACAGAGTAACACAATTTGAAAGTACTTAAAATTTAAGCAGGGCTTCCCTAATAGCTCAGTTGGTAAAGAATCTGCCTGCAATGCAGGAGACCCCAGTTTGATTCCTGGGTTGAGAAGATCCACTGGAAAAGGAATAGGCTATCCAGTATTCTGGCCTGGAGAATTTCTTGCATGATTTTGAAGGATGTCTTGATATCTAGGACTACTCTGATATATCAATCAGTCCACAGACTGAATAACAGTATGTCAATCAATCACATGTTAGGTCAGGCTCTGGCACACTATTTCAAGGAATAATTTTTCAAGCATCTTAAAATCAAGTTGAGAGAATTGTCTATGAAATTAGAAACATATTGGAAGGTACTGATGTATAATTGGCTATAAATTTCAGAGATAGTTACACAGTTATAAGATTAATATGTGGATGAATGACTGAAGGAAGGCTGCTTGTAGGTGGGCCTGAGATTGAACTCTGAAGGATGAAAAGAGTTTATAAAGATAGAAAGGAGACAAGAAAAGACAGTTGGGGGAAATTACAAAGTAGAGGGCTTCCCAGGCTGCTCAGTGGTGAAGAATCTGCCTGCCAATGCAGGAGACGCAAGTTCGATCTCTGGGTTGGGAAGATCTCCTGGAGGAAGAAATGGCAACTCACTCCAGAATTCTTGCCTGGAAAATATCGTGGACAGAGGAACTTGGTGGACTGCAGTCCATGGGGTAGCAAAGAGTCTGACACAACTGAGTGACGGAGAAAGCACACACAAGGCATAAACAAGGTAAGCTTGAGTCTAGCACGTATGGAAGTTCAGTTCAGTTCAGTTGCTCAGTTGTGTCTGACTCTTTGTGACCGCATGGACTGCAGCATGCCAGGGTTCCCTGTCCATCACCAATTCCTGGAATTTACTCAAACTCATGCCAACTGAGTACCATCCAATCATCTCATCCTCTGTCATCCTCTTCTCCTCCCGCCTTCAATCTTTTCCAGCATCAGGGTCTTTTCCAATGAGTCAGCTCTTCACATCAGGTAGCCAAAGTATTGGAGTTTCAGCGTCGGCATCAGTCCTTCCAATGAATATTCAGGAATATTTAGAATGGACTGGTTGGATCTCCTTGCAGTCCACGGGACTTTCAAGAGTCTTCTCCAACACCACAGTTCAAAAGCATCAATTCTTCAGTCCTCAGCTTTCCTTATAGTCCAACTCTCACATCCATACACACCTACTGGAAAAACCACAGCTTTGACTAGACAGACTTTTGTTGGCAAAGTAATGTCTCTGCTTTTTAATATGCTGTCTGGGTTGGTCATAACTTTTCTTCCAAGGAGCAAGTGTCTTTTAATGTCATGGCTGCAATGATTTCGGTGCCCAAGAAAATAAAGTCTGTCATTGTTTCCATTGTTTCCTCATCTATTTGCCATGAAGTGATGGGACCAGATGCCATGATCTTCGTTTTCTGAATGTTGAGTTTTAAGGGAGCTTTTTCACCCTCCTCTTTCACTTTCATCCAGAGGCTCTTTAGTTTTTCTGCACTTTCTGTCATAAGGGTGGTGTCGTCTGCATATCTGAGGTTATTGATATTTCTTCTGGAAATCTTGATTCCAGCATGTGCTTCATCCAGTCCAGTGTTTCTCATGATGTACTCTGCATATAAGTTAAATAAGCAGGGTGACAATATACACCTTTGACGTACTGCTTTCCCGATTTGGAACCAGTGGATTGTTCCATGTTCAGTTCTAACTGTTGCTTCTTGAGCTGCATACAGATTTTCAGTGGTCTGGTATTCCCATCTCTTTCAGAATTTTCCACAGTTTGTTGTGATCCACACAGTCAAAAGCTTTGGTGTAGTCAATAAAGCAGAAGTAGATGTTTTTCTGGAACTCTCTTGCTTTTTCAATGATCTAACGGATGTTGGCAATTTGATCGGATGTGTGGAAGATGAGGGGTGAAGGTAATCGCAACCTACTCCAGTACTCTTGCCTGAAAAATCCCATGGACAGAGGAGCCTGGTAGGCTGCAGTCCATGGGGTCGCTAGGAGTCAGACACAACTGGCGACTTCACTTTCACTTTTCACTTTCATGCATTGGAGAAGGAAATGGCAACCCACTCCAGTGTTCTTGCCTGGAGAATCCCGGGGATGGGGGAGCCTGGTGGGCTGCCTAGAGTTGGACATGACTGAAGCGACTTAGCAAGCAGCAGCAGCAGCAGCAGCATGGAAGATGAGTAAGAAAATCAGCTTGTATGAAGATAGGAGTTTATATTTGGGAATAAAAGTCACCTTAGTTTGTATGTTTACGTCAGCCTGGAACATCGAAGTCTTGAAATGATAAATGGACTTTGAATTTAATCGAATAGGCAACAAAGAGCAAACTCCTTTCAAGGAAGCTATTGTAAGAGCATAGGCATAAGTATCTGTCGTTGGTTCATATGATGATGGGGAAGATGAGAATGATGGGGTGTTGAGGGGATGGAAGCTTTACCATAATCTATATGGGAGACAGTGAGAGGCTAGGCAGCAGTAGAGGCAGATGCATGGAGTGAAAAAAAAAGAGGAAGGAATCTGAGTTGTTGAAAAGATTTAATTCAATCCACAAGTATTCACCGAATGCCTACTGAGTGCAAGAGCTTCGGCTGTGCTCTAAGATATTAATGGCAAACGAAGGACACACGGCCCTACTCGCCCAGAGTTTGCCTCCTAGTGAGGGAGGCGGACAGTTCAAGAAGCAGACGATCACAGCACAGCATTACAAGATTCTGGTGGGAAGAGCAGAGGAATCATCTTCATGAGCACGTACAGAATGACTTCCAACCCTAAGGGCAGAAAGTTAGGGAAGACAGCTAAATAAAATAACACTTGATATAGGAAAGTACGAAGGTAATGGCAACCAACCCCAGTATTCTTGCCTGGAGAATCCCATGGACAGAGGAGCCTGGTGGGCAACAGTCCATGGGTCACAAAGAGTCAGACTCAACTGAAGCAACTGAGCACATGGGAAAATGAAAGTGAAAGTGAAGTTGCTCAGTCGTGTCCGACCTCTTTGCGACCCCATGGACTGTAGCTTGCCAGGTTCCTGCGTCCACGGAATTTTCCAGGCAAGAATACTGGAGTGGGTTCCCATTTTCTTCTCCAGGGCATCTTCCCAGCCCAGTGATCAAACTCAGGTCTCCTACACTGCAGGCAGATTCTTTACCCTCTGAGCCATCAGGGAATCCCTTTCCTTTAATATTGACTGGTTGGATCTCCTTGCAGCCCAAGGAACTCTCAAGAGTCTTCTCTAATTAAGAAGCTCAGGGACCACTAGAATTGATGATGGCCTCATTCTTTAATAAAGGGAAAATACAGGAAGAGAGGGCTTTCCAGGTGGTGCTAGTGGTAAAGAACCCACCTGCCAATACTGGAGACAGTCACAGGATTTATTACAGTGTCTTGTAACCATGGGTTTTCTGTTAGTCTCACCTACTGAACCACATGTGTCTTAGGGGTTGTGATCGTGTCATTTTGGTATAGTAGTTTCTAGTCGAGTACATGGCACAAAAAAGACAGTACATGTAAATAATGAATTAGGAAATATGCCATAACAAGATAGAGCCTTTAAGTCTGAAAAAGGGACCCTGATCTTGCTGTTAAAGAGCTACTGGCAGAAGCAATCTCACATGTGTCCAAAGTGTGAACAGCAGTAGCCTGTGCAAGAGCCCAGTGCAATCAGAGAAACCCTCAACTTGCAAACCTTTATGGCTTTCTGGGTGGAAACCTCAGAGAGCAATTGTTTCCACTTGTCACTTCAAACANCTACTGGCAGAAGCAATCTCACATGTGTCCAAAGTGTGAACAGCAGTAGCCTGTGCAAGAGCCCAGTGCAATCAGAGAAACCCTCAACTTGCAAACCTTTATGGCTTTCTGGGTGGAAACCTCAGAGAGCAATTGTTTCCACTTGTCACTTCAAACACACACACACACACAATGTCACCAGATTCCCAGGGCGCAGTGCTGTTGACAAGCCCCATAATGAAGACTTCCTCTCCGAGTCTTCTCACCTACTACGAGGCCCAAAAACAGAACTGTTAAGAAAGGAATATGGCCTTGCTTTTCTCTGTGCCCTTACATAAGGTTTTTGGGCCACGTGCATTTCCTATCATGAAATTATAGTACAAGGTCACAGGAGGGACATTGCTGGATGCAGAAGTCAGGTTTTCTACCCTCAGAGCAGCTGATTCTAACATTCTTCAAAATGAGCTCTAGCCTTACCTCCGGCAAGAAGCATTTGAAGGCCTGCTGCACAATCACATTAAAACGCCCCCCACCTTGTTCACTGCAAAGTGCATTTATTACCACGGTCAGAAGAGGGACTGGCTGACTGCTCTGTTTTCCTCTCCCAAGCTAGGAGCAGTGGAAAGCCAGAACACTGTCTCATATCCAATGCCCAGTGCTGGGCTGCGCAGACTTTACATCACTTCTCTCCCCGTTCTTTCCTGGGGGGCAGGCAGGTGGGGTGTAAATATCCTAGGAGGTCCCTCCTGCTTCTAATGGTCTATGCTTTTGGTGAAATCTGTGATTGGATGTCCCACTGCTGCTGGTAGCAGAGACATTTTCATATCATGTTTCCATGTTAAGATAAAGACAAATAAGGAAGATGGGCTTCCCAGGTGGTGCAATGGTAAAGAATCTACCCGCCAACAGAGGAAGCCAATATTTGGTTTCCTTTACTCATCGGGCAGCTTCCCGGATGGCTCAGACAGTAAAGAATCTGCCTGCAATGCGGGAGACCTGGGTTGGGAAGATGCCCTGGAGAAGGAAATGGCAACCCACTCCAGTATTCTTGGCTGAAGAATTTCAGAGACAGAGGAATCTGGTGGGCTACAGTCCTTGGGGTTGCAAAAGAGCTGGACGTGACTTAGCAACTAAACAACAACAAATAAGAAAGATTGCCCAAATAAACTCCAAGAGCCCCTCCAGCTCCAAAAATCTAAAATGTCATTTGATGCCACCTTCCTTTCTCTTTCCTGTGCCAGGCCCTGATTCTACACAAGAGAAGCCACAGGAGAGAACACAGAGCTGCCCTCAGCTCCACGGACATCTGAAGGCTGGTGTTATAAATGCTCCCTGGGACCTCCTAACAGCTGGGGGGGCTGAACTGCTGTCAATTCAGAGACAGGCCAGCTGCTATCCTGGGATGAAGGATCACGGGCAGAAGATGCTCAAACAACTGCTATAGATTTTACCGGCAGTGGCTTAGCAGAGACTAGAATCGAAATGATAATTGGTGAAGACGTCTTAGAGGTCACTAGTAAATAGGAGAAAGCTCTCTGACTTTCTATAATAGCAGTCTCTGCCTGAGTGGGATAATACCCTTGACGAGGGTGGCTTGAAAGATGAATTCATATGGGGAGAACGTCTGGGAACACCTCTAAATAGCAGCTCCTAGCTTTTTAGGAACAGTGCTGTAATGAGAGTGAATGTTTCTCTTTAAAAGGCTCTTTGCCACCCCATTAAGGTAGCCAAATAGCTGCACCCCTGTTTCATCAAGAAATAAACCTCCTAAATTAAACAAATAAGTCCAAGTCATTAGCAGATATTTTCAATAATGAATGTATGTTTCTTAGCAGAGTAGAGAGGTTCTAGACGGTAGCTTCTCCTTCCTGACTGCAAGTGACCTTAAAGGCACTGTTAAATAATAAATGTCCATTAAATAGTCTTGAAATAATTGCATTTAAGCCAATTTTATGATCCTATAGAACCACATGTGACATCATAACGGAGCAAGAAGAAAGTGCTCAGTATTGCAGATATTAGCCAATAACAGAGGCAGTTTTGTGAGAAGGATTAACTTTCAGGGCATCAAAAGACCCCAAGTGTTCCCAAAATATGGCACCCCTACTCTGAGACATCAATCTCTTCTTCTCCCATCAAAAGAACTAGAAACCAGATCATACCTATGAGAAAGCTATTCAAAATGTCACTCTTTTAAATGGCAGGTATGTGACTCAACAGAGACTTTATCTAGCCTCCACCACAAATGCAGGTTTTTCCAATTACCTTGGAAGATAGAGAAAACCTGCTAATATTTATCAACACCCTAGTGTATCAAGGAAGTGAGCTGTAGAAATACAGGATATCGTTTTATATTGATACATCTGTTAGTAGATTTTTCTTTGCACATTACTTATGTTTATCATCAATTTGACCTGAGTTTTTATGTACACATCCAAGTGTTCCAATACAGTGATTAAAAAAAACTAGACAGTAGAAGCAGCCCACATTTTCAGGTCTAGATTCCAAATCAAGACAGAGAGAGAGAGAAACTTTCTTCTCAAAATTAAAAATTCTAATATACATTCTTCTTCAGTAGGAGAGTTCTTATGCTTCTCTGGAAAAACAAGAAAATAAAATCTTTAGGGAGAAACCGAGTATATCATGACACTACAGAAAGTCCTGCAAAGGATTCAAAGTGAAGAACCCGTGGTAAGTATAACTAAACAAGAACACTGCTGTAAATACACCAGTGGCCTTGGTGATGGCCTAGGTGGGCACAGACTACGTGATGCTAGATGAAGCTCCACCTTAAAGGATTAGGGCTAGGGCAAACATGCCTGTGCGCTCCTGCTGTGCATTATGAGATAAAGATACACTATATGCAAAGAGTACAGGTCCTTTGAAAGAAAATCTGTCCCTTGTTTTCATAAGGATGGTCTTCCCACCTTGGTCAGTAATTCTGAAACTTCTGATATAGTTAGAGGAGGTGGGATGATCAGGCAGGGGTCAAGTCAAGAAAAGATGTCAGTAGCTTTTCCTTTCATATTTTCTAGTTATCTCCATCTCGGCCCTACATACACACTTACAGGAGTCCGGAACACTTTGTGGACTTGGATTTATTAATATTGACTCTAATTTCAAGGCAGCGGCTCCCCGAAATGGCAGTGAAACATTGATACTCAATAATATGTCCAACATTACTTGAAAGACAGGAGAAATGAGCGGAATTTAGACTGTGTCAGAGCCCGAGCTGATGGAAGAAAAGAACGGGAAAGTCCCCATCCTCCAATCCCCAGGGGTGTGCCTCCATCATATCCCACAAAAGGAAGGGAGGGAGCGGGCAGC
>SJYV01047395.1:165246-202667 GCA_006410875.1 Neotragus pygmaeus | reverse complement strand
ATTCTGGTGGGAAGAGCAGAGGAATCATCTTCATGAGCACGTACAGAATGACTTCCAACCCTAAGGGCAGAAAGTTAGGGAAGACAGCTAAATAAAATAACACTTGATATAGGAAAGTACGAAGGTAATGGCAACCAACCCCAGTATTCTTGCCTGGAGAATCCCATGGACAGAGGAGCCTGGTGGGCAACAGTCCATGGGTCACAAAGAGTCAGACTCAACTGAAGCAACTGAGCACATGGGAAAATGAAAGTGAAAGTGAAGTTGCTCAGTCGTGTCCGACCTCTTTGCGACCCCATGGACTGTAGCTTGCCAGGTTCCTGCGTCCACGGAATTTTCCAGGCAAGAATACTGGAGTGGGTTCCCATTTTCTTCTCCAGGGCATCTTCCCAGCCCAGTGATCAAACTCAGGTCTCCTACACTGCAGGCAGATTCTTTACCCTCTGAGCCATCAGGGAATCCCTTTCCTTTAATATTGACTGGTTGGATCTCCTTGCAGCCCAAGGAACTCTCAAGAGTCTTCTCTAATTAAGAAGCTCAGGGACCACTAGAATTGATGATGGCCTCATTCTTTAATAAAGGGAAAATACGGGAAGGGAGGGCTTTCCAGGTGGTGCTAGTGGTAAAGAACCCACCTGCCAATACTGGAGACAGTCACAGGATTTATTACAGTGTCTTGTAACCATGGGTTTTCCGTTAGTCTCACCTACTGAACCACATGTGTCTTAGGGGTTGTGATCGTGTCATTTTGGTATAGTAGTTTCTAGTCTAGTACATGGCACAAAAAAGACAGTACATGTAAATAATGAATTAGTAAATATGCCATAACAAGATAGAGCCTTTAAGTCTGAAAAAGGGACCCTGATCTTGCTGTTAAAGAGCTACTGGCAGAAGCAATCTCACATGTGTCCAAAGTGTGAACAGCAGTAGCCTGTGCAAGAGCCCAGTGCAATCAGAGAAACCCTCAACTTGCAAACCTTTATGGCTTTCTGGGTGGAAACCTCAGAGAGCAATTGTTTCCACTTGTCACTTCAAACACACACACACACACAATGTCACCAGATTCCCAGGGCGCAGTGCTGTTGACAAGCCCCATAATGAAGACTTCCTCTCCGAGTCTTCTCACCTACTACGAGGCCCAAAAACAGAACTGTTAAGAAAGGAATATGGCCTTGCTTTTCTCTGTGCCCTTACATAAGGTTTTTGGGCCACGTGCATTTCCTATCATGAAATTTTAGTACAAGGTCACAGGAGGGACATTGCTGGATGCAGAAGTCAGGTTTTCTACCCTCAGAGCAGCTGATTCTAACATTCTTCAAAATGAGCTCTAGCCTTACCTCCGGCAAGAAGCATTTGAAGGCCTGCTGCACAATCACATTAAAACGCCCCCCACCTTGTTCTCTGCAAAGTGCATTTATTACCACGGTCAGAAGAGGGACTGGCTGACTGCTCTGTTTTCCTCTCCCAAGCTAGGAGCAGTGGAAAGCCAGAACACTGTCTCATATCCAATGCCCAGTGCTGGGCTGCGCAGACTTTACATCACTTCTCTCCCTGTTCTTTCCTGGGGGGCAGCCAGGTGGGGTGTAAATATCCTAGAAGGTCCCTCCTGCTTCTAATGGTCTATGCTTTTGGTGAAATCTGTGATTGGATGTCCCACTGCTGCTGGTAGCAGAAACATTTTCATATCATGTTTACATGTTAAGATAAAGACAAATAAGGAAGATGGGCTTCCCAGGTGGTGCAATGGTAAAGAATCTACCCGCCAACAGAGGAAGCCAATATTTGGTTTCCTTTACTCATCGGGCAGCTTCCCGGATGGCTCAGACAGTAAAGAATCTGCCTGCAATGCGGGAGACCTGGGTTGGGAAGATGCCCTGGAGAAGGAAATGGCAACCCACTCCAGTATTCTTGGCTGAAGAATTCCAGAGACAGAGGAATCTGGTGGGCTACAGTCCTTGGGGTTGCAAAAGAGCTGGACGTGACTTAGCAACTAAACAACAACAAATAAGAAAGATTGCCCAAATAAACTCCAAGAGCCCCTCCAGCTCCAAAAATCTAAAATGTCATTTGATGCCACCTTCCTTTCTCTTTCCTGTGCCAGGCCCTGATTCTACACAAGAGAAGCCACAGGAGAGAACACAGAGCTGCCCTCAGCTCCACGGACATCTGAAGGCTGGTGTTATAAATGCTCCCTGGGACCTCCTAACAGCTGGGGGGGCTGAACTGCTGTCAATTCAGAGACAGGCCAGCTGCTATCCTGGGATGAAGGATCACGGGCAGAAGATGCTCAAACAACTGCTATAGATTTTACCGGCAGTGGCTTAGCAGAGACTAGAATCGAAATGATAATTGGTGAAGACGTCTTAGAGGTCACTAGTAAATAGGAGAAAGCTCTCTGACTTTCTATAATAGCAGTCTCTGCCTGAGTGGGATAATACCCTTGACGAGGGTGGCTTGAAAGATGAATTCATATGGGGAGAACGTCTGGGAACACCTCTAAATAGCAGCTCCTAGCTTTTTAGGAACAGTGCTGTAATGAGAGTGAATGTTTCTCTTTAAAAGGCTCTTTGCCACCCCATTAAGGTAGCCAAATAGCTGCACCCCTGTTTCATCAAGAAATAAACCTCCTAAATTAAACAAATAAGTCCAAGTCATTAGCAGATATTTTCAATAATGAATGTATGTTTCTTAGCAGAGTAGAGAGGTTCTAGACGGTAGCTTCTCCTTCCTGACTGCAAGTGACCTTAAAGGCACTGTTAAATAATAAATGTCCATTAAATAGTCTTGAAATAATTGCATTTAAGCCAATTTTATGATCCTATAGAACCACATGTGACATCATAACGGAGCAAGAAGAAAGTGCTCAGTATTGCAGATATTAGCCAATAACAGAGGCAGTTTTGTGAGAAGGATTAACTTTCAGGGCATCAAAAGACCCCAAGTGTTCCCAAAATATGGCACCCCTACTCTGCGACATCAATCTCTTCTTCTCCCATCAAAAGAACTAGAAACCAGATCATACCTATGAGAAAGCTATTCAAAATGTCACTCTTTTAAATGGCAGGTATGTGACTCAACAGAGACTTTATCTAGCCTCCACCACAAATGCAGGTTTTTCCAATTACCTTGGAAGATAGAGAAAACCTGCTAATATTTATCAACACCCTAGTGTATCAAGGAAGTGAGCTGTAGAAATACAGGATATCGTTTTATATTGATACATCTGTTAGTAGATTTTTCTTTGCACATTACTTATGTTTATCATCAATTTGACCTGAGTTTTTATGTACACATCCAAGTGTTCCAATACAGTGATTAAAAAAAACTAGACAGTAGAAGCAGCCCACATTTTCAGGTCTAGATTCCAAATCAAGACAGAGAGAGAGAGAAACTTTCTTCTCAAAATTAAAAATTCTAATATACATTCTTCTTCAGTAGGAGAGTTCTTATGCTTCTCTGGAAAAACAAGAAAATAAAATCTTTAGGGAGAAACCGAGTATATCATGACACTATAGAAAGTCCTGCAAAGGATTCAAAGTGAAGAACCCGTGGTAAGTATAACTAAATAAGAACACTGCTGTAAATACACCAGTGGCCTTGGTGATGGCCTAGGTGGGCACAGACTACGTGATGCTAGATGAAGCTCCACCTTAAAGGATTAGGGCTAGGGCAAACATGCCTGTGCGCTCCTGCTGTGCATTATGAGATAAAGATACACTATATGCAAAGAGTACAGGTCCTTTGAAAGAAAATCTGTCCCTTGTTTTCATAAGGATGGTCTTCCCACCTTGGTCAGTAATTCTGAAACTTCTGATATAGTTAGAGGAGGTGGGATGATCAGGCAGGGGTCAAGTCAAGAAAAGATGTCAGTAGCTTTTCCTTTCATATTTTCTAGTTATCTCCATCTCGGCCCTACATACACACTTACAGGAGTCCGGAACACTTTGTGGACTTGGATTTATTAATATTGACTCTAATTTCAAGGCAGCGGCTCCCCGAAATGGCAGTGAAACATTGATACTCAATAATATGTCCAACATTACTTGAAAGACAGGAGAAATGAGCGGAATTTAGACTGTGTCAGAGCCCGAGCTGATGGAAGAAAAGAACGGGAAAGTCCCCATCCTCCAATCCCCAGGGGTGTGCCTCCATCATATCCCACAAAAGGAAGGGAGGGAGCGGGCAGCACCTCCCAGAAGCACAGCTCCTCCCAAATGGGTGGAAGTCCCCATGGAGGCGTTAGTCTATGTTGGAAGTAGCTAAAATGATGTGACCACTCAACAGAACAGCAGGCTCTTTTTATACATTGGTACAATTTGACAAGTCTGCGAGGTACCTTTTCTACATTTTTTAATTGACTTAAAAAAAATTTTGTTGGAGTGTAGTTGCTTTACAATGTTGTGTTAGGTTTCTGCTGTACAGCAAAGTGAATCAGCTATGCGAATATATATGTGTGTGTGTGTGTGTGTGTGTGTGTATTCCTTCTTTGCTGGATTTCCTTCCCGTTTAGGTCACCACAGAGCACTGGGAAGGTTCCCTGAGCTATCCAGTAGGTTTTCATTAGTTATCCATTTTATACATATGAATGTATATATATCAATCCCAATCTTCTAATTCATCTCACCTTTGCTTTTCTTTCTACAAACTATGGCTGAAAGTCTGGTTGAAATCCATGTGGTCGTGGTCAGCCTTAGACTGCTGACTTCTAGTCCCACGTCTATGGGACAAGAAGCTCTGAGGGTGATTATTCATTTTAACTAGGGAGAATCTTCAAAATACCCTTTTCACTGCATAGTCTCTGNGCTTTTCTTTCTACAAACTATGGCTGAAAGTCTGGTTGAAATCCATGTGGTCGTGGTCAGCCTTAGACTGCTGACTTCTAGTCCCACGTCTATGGGACAAGAAGCTCTGAGGGTGATTATTCATTTTAACTAGGGAGAATCTTCAAAATACCCTTTTCACTGCATAGTCTCTGATTCAGTGTACTTTGAAACCCCAGGAGAGTGTGATATTCATCCCAGGTTAGTTATCATTCATCACCCAGGAAGACATTCTCAGTTTCAAGTAAGAGGTGACCCAGGACAGAGCCAACCAGGACAGGAATGAGGACTAGCAGTCATTTAATTTCATATATCTCAGTCTTCACATCTGTAAAATGGAGATGGATGTGGCATTTGTTTCATGGGATAGCTATGAGCATTAAATGAATAAATCATGGTAGTGCATATAATACAGTGCCTGGCTCCTGTACAGTCTTGATAAATACTAGTTGCTGTTGCCTTTGTCTAGCTCTGAAGCTGCCTAAGTAGAAATTGGAGATTGCAGCAAGGCTGTTTGAATGGGACTTGCCTGGAAAAGGGCCNGTTCATGGGGTTGCAAAGAGTCAGACGCAACTGAACAACTGAACTGAACTGAAAGCAAGATCACTATATAGCCATAATTTATCAGTTTATGTCATCCCAAAAAATCAGTATTTGCTCAAAAATAAAAGAGAAAAAGGAAAATAACTTACCTATAATTCAGATTTTGCTTGGAAACTCCTGACATACATTCCTAATAAAAAGTGAAACATTCTCAGCATTAGTATTTAAATTTGAACTCAGGTCTCATGTCAGGGCAGTGTATTTGTTAAGTATAACTGTGTAACAGATAACCACAGCCTTAGTGGCTTAAGACAACACACATCTATTATCTCAGGGTTGGATTCTCATGGGCTGACAATTCAGGCACAGCTTGCCTGGGTCCTCTGATTCTGAATCCCTCACTCTGAGATTGATTGAGATGCCTACTAGAGCTGCATTTATATGAAGGCTCTACTGGGGAAGGATGTGCTTCTAAGCCAACGTGGTTGTTGGTAGGATTTGGTTCCTTATTAGCTCAGGCCAAGCCCACTGTCCTCATCCCTTGTCATTTGGGCTTCTTTAATATGTCAGCTTTCTTCATTAAAGCCAGCAAGAGAGAGATTCTGCTAGAAAGACAGAAGTCATGGTCATATGTAACCTAATCATAGAAGTAGCATCCCATCACCTTTGTTATTCTCTGCTGGTTAGAAGTAACCCACAAGACTTCCCTGGTGGCCCAACGGTTAAGAATTCACCTTGCAGTGCAGGGAGCATGGATTTGATTCTGGTTGGGCAACTAAGATCTGACACGCCACTAGGTAAAAAAGACTGCGAGCCATAACTGGAGAAGCCCATACACCGCACCAAGGACTCAACACAGCCAAAATTAAAAAAAAGACAGTGAGTCACAAGTCCCACTACACTTAAAGGGCAGGGATTACACAAGAGTATGAATCCCAGGAGGCAGGAGTCATTGGCGTCCCTCTTAGAGTTGACCTGCCATAGACACATTCCCCAAACTAAGTTCCCTGAAACACTGTTATGTCTCAAGACGTTAACTATACTCTGGCAAACCAAGTAAACTGAACCAATGCTAATGATTATTTTTTGTCTAGATGTTCTTAGGGAAATGCAAAATATACTTTTATATAATGACACCACGTATTATCTGCCTTACTCAAGAAAATTTTCCTTAAAAGATTAATACTTGATACAAGAATGTAAAATGTACACCCTCTATGTTGATGCAAAGCTGAAGCTCCACTGATTCCAGGTTGATCCATGCTGTTTATTCAATGATGATATATGCTATGGATCTTGTTTTACACTTTCAACATTAATTAATATTTAATGTTTCTTATATATTAAATATTTATATTATACAAACTCATTCTCCACAGATCCGTGCTGAAGGGAAGGATGTTTTCAAACAAAAAGGAGAGTCTTGAGCTTCCCAGATTGTGCCACAATCAAATAATCAAAAGTAAGAGCATATCAAAATGAAGGTTACACCTTTTCTTTCTAAAAATGCCTGGAACCAAGCTGTCTGAAATAAAACAATGAATTTTTCTGGAATAATCTGAGTCAAGAATACCAAGATTTTGCAAAACATGCAATGCCTTTCTCCAAAACACAACATGGAAATTTTGCAGTAAAAAGAAAATATAGATTTATTGCTGCACTTCACATTCAACAATATTCTTACAATTAAGGCAACTTATGAAAAAACAACAATAAAACCAAAACACTATTTTCATTGAAAAAGTGTGTAGTTTTAATGTCACATTTTATATTGACATGTAAAATAGGTTCTTAAATATTTCCATTGTTCATTGTCCAATACATTGTTCTTAATGTATTTCATTTAAAAAAATTTTTTGTGACAATTTTATGTAAGTAACAAAATATGTAATCTGACGTACTCTTGCCCTTGTCAAACCTTCTGAAGAAAATCCTATGCTTAATGTTTAGTTCCTTGTACCTTTGTTGTATTGATGGGATAAAAAGGTGGTAGAAACCATGAGATGGTCAGTGAATTCTTAGAAAAAGATCATACAAAAACAACAACGAGAAATTTAGAGACACAGAGAGGTCATCAGAACTTTTAAAGACAGAGAAGAAAGCTGGAGGCAGCATTCGTAAATAGCGGTGCTTTTGTATTGAGAAGGACGGACAAAAACGTTCTAGTTTTTCTCTTTGCTTTGCGATATAATCCTTTCCTTTACTATCCCCTCAAGGTAACCTTCAACAGTAATCACGATTAGTCTTTAAGACGTTTGAAGCCAGGTTTATTAATGTGTTCCTTTTAGCTATGTCACTGTGCTGGGGTGGCCTTCCAGTGGGCACACAGAAAGTGGCCTGTCTTCTCAGCATCCTCTGTGTTTGTCCTGTGCCATTATGGACAGCACTCCCAATTTCCACAGTTGGAAACCCACTCAACAGAGCATGAATGTGCACGGTAGACTTTACTGAAGCTTTCACGGTGGAGACCAAGGAGATGTTTCCTTCGCATCATGGATAGCTTCATTATGAGATGTCCCCTGGAACATCTCTCCCCAAGACTGTCTTCTTGTCTCTGTTTCTCCATGTGCTTTTTCCTCCCTCCTCCGCTGGTACACCCCTCTAGCTCTTCCAGACCTGCCTACCAGTACCCTACGTGGTAAACAAAACACCCTCTTTAGAAATCCATGTAAGACTATGTAGAAATGTTTTTCATTGTCACGTAAAGTTAAAATAAACACAGATCCTGTTCTACTCGTTTATTATAGCAATTGTTCTATCAGTCAATTTTACGATATGAATATAAAGCCCATTACAAGTTTGCATTACATCTCTTGACCTATCAATACATTCAAATTTGAAAGGGCTTTTGATGTCTCAGTGGTCTGGGAAAATTTACGGTATGATGTCCAGTGGGACGTGGCATCCTGAAATCCAGGTTAGACAGGAAGGTCTGGGTAAAACCTGGGTAAAGTTGTTTGCTCAGAAGGATAAGTCACTTGGAGAGGGAGTGGCTGAAAAGTTTATTCATTCACTAAACATAAGTTGTACGCTTACCCTGAGTCAGATATGGAGCTGGGGCTATGAAAAGAACCAAGGTGGATGTGGTTGAGAAGTCTGTAGTCTAGTGACAGAGATGAGTAATTAAACAAACGACTTGAATATAATGTGGTAGGTGACAGGGGAAGTTCAGCGTGAAATGGACCAGCTGTCGACACCTCCTGACCATTTATCCACAACAAATAGAAAATAGGTGGGAAGGGGAGGAGGAGGGGCTGTTGAGCAGATGTAACAGGAAGTACCGAGGTGAGCAAGCAAAGGAAGCTTCGCAGCTTGAAGCGTGTCAGGAAAAGGGCTCATTTTGACTCTGATGTGGGCTCTGAGCGGGGCAGGCTAGGTCAAGTACAAAAGATGCTGGAGTGTTTAACAAAAATACATATATTATCTTTTTTTTTACTTTGGGATATGAATTTTTTTTTTTTTACATTTCAAATTTTATTTTTGCTAGTGGAATGAATTGAAATCTAGTGTGTAATTTCAGATCAGATACAAAAAAAATGTATTATTTTTGTTTTCAGTTCAGTTCAGTTGAGTCGCTCAGCCATGTCCGACTCTTTGCGACCCCATGAGCCACAGCACGCCAGGTCTCCCTGTCCTTCACCAATTCCTGGAGTTCAGTTCAGTTGCTCACTTGTGTCTGACTCTTTGCGACCCTGTGAACCGCAGCACACCAGGCTTCCCTGTCCTTCACCAACTCCTGACTCGTCCATCAAGTCGGTGATGCCATCCAGCCATCTCATCCTCTGTCATCCTCTTTTCCTCCTGCCCCCTATCCCTCCCAGCATCAGAGTCTTTCCCAATGAGTCAACTCTTCAGCTAGGATAAAGTGGTGGCTCAGTCGGAAAGCGTCTGCCTACAATGTGGGAGACCTGGGTTCGATCCCTGGGTCGGGAAGTTCCCTGGAGAAAGAAACGGCAACCCACTCCAGTACTCTTGCCTAGAAAATCCCCTGGACGGAGGAGTCTGGTGGCCATGGGGTCACAATTGGACACGATTGAGAGACTTCACTTTTTTTATTTTAACTCTTCGCATGAGGTGGCCAAAGTACTGGAGTTTCAGCGTTAGCATCATTCCTTCCAAAGAACACCCAGGACTGATCTCCTTTAGAATGGGCTGGTTGAATCTCCTTGCAGTCCAAGGGACTCTCAAGAGTCTTCTCCAACACCACAGTTCAAAAGCATCAATTCTTCAGCACTCAGCTTTCTTCACAGTCCAACTCTCACATCCATACATGACTACTGGAAAAACCATAGCCTTGTTTAGACAGTATAAATATAAGCTATGAAATTAACAATTAACCAATAAGCAAAATTGACATATATAAGAAAATGTATCCAATAGCTAATACTTTAATTTGTACCCATTTTATAGCAATATTTAGTTCCAAAGACTTCTAAATTTGTTCCTGCCTTTTAGATAATTATTTCTCATCTCTGAATACCCTCCTGTAAATTCTGGAAACTGAAGAATGCATTTGTAGATAAGACATTAACTTGCGTTTAATAACTGTAGCTTTCGGTTTGTTTGTTTTTTTTTTCCTCTCTTTGTGGTTTGCTACTTGAACTATTCTTTATAGGCTTTATATTCACGGGATTCTTCTTTCATATGCTGATTACAAGATTGACAGCTATTAAGTATGATGGTAAGTGAAAATAATATACTTTGCTGGGGTGTTCAAAAAGCAGAGTGCTGTGTTTACATCTACCTTTCCTTCTATGGTTTGACCAGTATTATCAAAATACATGCATTTTCTTGATACAAAAGAAATTAATTTCACGTTAAGAATTTTTTCTGAGATATCTTGAGCAACCTTCAAAATAGTAGCAAAAAGGCTGGTATGTTACAAATTTATTTTGAAATTCTTTTCCTTAAACTGAATATTATGCTCTTTGGAGGTGAAAACAATTAAACACAGGACTAGCTGGATAACCAGGGATAGCCACATCTTGGGGTTACATAAGAAAACATCTCTCTAGAGTGTCCACCATTCAGGAAACGTGCATAAAACCGTGCTAAAGATTCCTGTGATAAGAAGGGATGTAAAAGGCATTATTAGAACCTAAACATGAGGCATGGAGTTAAATGTGAGCGGCTGGGTAAAGCTCACTGGGGAGGTGATGTTTCACATCAGAGAAGATGGTTTCTCTTTGCCCTTTCTCCCTTTCCCCTATTGCCTGATTATTACTATTCACTCAGGATTTCTGGGACCATGTGCTCAATTACCACACCACTGTAATAATTAGGTAAAAAGACTCTGAAATAAAAGCATTCTGGATATGAGTTTGGAATTCAAAGAAGAGGAACTTGTTCTTTTTCATTTGGTTTTTAAATTTTTATTTTATTGAAATTTAGTTGATTTACAACTTTGTGTTAGTTTTAGATGTACAGCAAAGTGATTTAGTTTTATATATATATATATACACACACACACATATACACCTATTCTTTTAAATATTCTTTTCCATTATAGTTTGTTGCAGAATATTGAATATAGTTCCCTGTTCCCTATGTAGTAGGACCTTGTTGTTTATCCATTCTATATACAATAGTTTGTATCTGCTAATCTGCTAAGTTCAAACTTCCAATCCATCCCTCCCACACTTTGTCAACCACAAGCCTGTTCTCCATGTCTGTGAGTCTGTTTCTGTTCTGTAGATAAATTCATTTGTGTCAGATTTTAGATTCCCCTTATAAGTGATATCATATGGTATTTGTCCTTCTCATTCTGACTTGCTTCACTTAGTATGATAATATCTGGGTCCATCCATGTTGCTACAAATGGCATTATTTCATTCTTTTTTATGAGTAATATTCCATTGTATATATGTACCACATCTTCTTTATCCATTTATCTGTTGATGGACAATTCCATGTCTTGCCTATTGTGAAGACTGCTGCTCGGAATAGAGGTGTGCATGTATCTTTTTGAATTATAGCCTTGAAGGAGCTTTTTCTTGCTCACGGTCACTTTCTCTGTCTCAAGCCCCTTTCCATTGCCATGTCTTCCCCCCGACTTATTGACCTCTTTGTCCAGGGAGATCTCCCCTGACCAACAGGCAATGAGATGGTAACCTAGATGGTTTCTAAATATTCAGGCATTCCCCGCCCCAGCACAGGAATTAATGTCCAGAGCAGACAGAGATCAGCTAACCAGAAAAGACCCCAGAAAGACAGGGAAGGAGCTTCCCTGGTGGTCCAGGGGCTAAGACTCTACACTCCCAGTGCAGGAGCCCGGGTTCGATTTCTAGTCAGAGAACTGGACCCCACATGCTGCAACTAAGAGTTGCATGCTGCAATTAAAGATCCTGCATGCCACAACCCAGATCTGTTGCAACCAAATAATTGAATTAAAAAAAACAAAACAAAGAAAAACAGGGAGGCAGAGACCAAAAGATAGAAGTTTAACTGACAAGGACAGGGACGCCCATGCAACTATATGAGGGGAAATGTACTGTCTTGGACAGCATTTGTCCTAAACAACTTGACAAATTTTTAAAAACTTGATATCTAAATGGAGACTGGCAATAAATTTTTGAGGTAGAGAAGTCAAATCAAATGATGCTTTTTTTCTTTTCATGCATCTTATAGTCACTCTAAGAACAGACAGCCCTTTGACTGTTGAATAGTAAAATCTGGATATTCTAGGTAGTCTTAATTATCTGCAGTAGGTATCTTTTTCATTCATTTGTTCATTTATACAACAAAAATATATAGAATACCTCCTATATCTTGTACACTGTGAAACCAAAATAAAAATAAAATGAGGTGAGCCTAAAGAGGGAGTCAACAAGTACAGTATAATGATTTAAGTACAATATAAGTTTCAGGAAGGATGGGGACCATATTTGTATTCAAAATTCCATCCTTAATGCAACACCTGACATATAAAAGGTATGTATCAAATGTGTGTGTCTCATGTACATGCAGAGCTTGGAAGCAAGACACATAATCAGGGTGGAGGAATGAGGAGTGTCCATCTGAGCTTGGAGACCATGTCTAGAGTGGCACCATTCTGCTTGATGGTGTGAATTTATGCAGCAGGGTTCAACTGCTTGATTTTGAATGGGATCATTGGATAATTTGGATCACAATAAGTTCCAGAAGGCAAAATATATAGGAGCAGAAAGGCCAAGGGCCCTCCTGGAAGCAGTTGAAGCAACGAAGTGTAAAGTCTAGAATGAAGAGAGAAGGAATGAATTTCAAAGAAAATGAAAAAGTGGTCAGTGAACCAGAGACTTCATGAGGTTTCAAGATTGGAGAATGGGGCTTAAAATGAAGAAACAGGACAAAGAGGGGAATGTGTATGTATAAAAATGGGAAATGGAACCGTGGAGGATTATGTCAGTGTCCAGTGGGTATGCAGAAGTAGTTGTTGTAGTTCAGTTGCTCAGTCGTGTCTGACTCTGCGACCCCATGGACCGCAATACTAGGCTTCCCTGTCCTTCACTATCTCCTGACACTCAAATTCATGTCCATTGAATCAGTGATACCATCCTGCCATCTCATCCTCTGTCATCCCCTTCTCCTCCTGCTTTAGAATCTTTCCCAGCATCAGGTGGCCAAAGTATTGGAGCTTCAGCTTGTGCATCAGTCCTTCTAATGAATATTCAGGATTGGTTTCCATTTAAGAAAAGAAGGTCAAAGCAATATGTAACACTTAGGTGGTGGTTGGGTCACCTTTGTTGTGTTGCACAATGGCAATATTGGCAATGGAGGGGAAGAGCCCCAGGCCAAAGACATCATGGGTGCACTGACAGGGAAGTCACTAAGTGAGCATCAGAGAGTGCGAGGCCAGGTGGAATGAGCCTCCGAATGAGTCTCAGCCAGGGTTTTCCCAGAAAGTGGAGCCTGAGTTAGTTGAGCTTGCCTGTAGTTGATTGATTTTAGAAGCAATCCTAAGAAATAGGATGGGATAATGGGGAGGACAAGCAATGAGCACCACTGTGAGTGAGGGGGGTCTCAGTCCCGCCCTCAAAATCTTCTGAGAAGCCATATGGACAAAACCTTAGAATTTATCCACTGGTGTCTTCTCCCCTTCATCGAGTGTTATGCTGGGCGGCTGAAACTTCCCATCAGTGAGGCAGCACTAGTGTGAGTGCCAAGCAAGTTTATGTACGTGCCTGTGCTAAAGCTCCTAAGATGCCCCAGGTAGAAGTCAAAAGGCAACAAAGTGCAGCTGAGGCAATACGCCATCAGCTTTCCAGCTGCCTGAAGCTGGTTGGCACAGCAGTACTGGAGGAAAAAGGTGGGCAGAGAGAATGTGAGGTGGGACGCAAGAGGTGCCTGTGACAACGGGATAAAGAGTCATTGTCTACGAACAGTAGGTGGGAGCAAGTAGAAAGCCTAGTCACTGAAGGTGCCACAGACGCATGGCCACAGAGTTTGATCGTTTTGGCCCAGGATGCCAAAGAATGAAAAGTCATTTTTGGCTGAGCAAGACTCAACCCTGAAGAGGAGACTGAGATGGGAAGCTCTAGGCTCATCGACTTTCAGATGTTTCCTAGAACTAAGCAGGTTTAACCAGATCTAGAAATCTAATCAAGGCATGGCTGATTGTGAAAGCAAGCTGTGACCTAATCAATAGTATCACGATTGATATCAGAAGTGTGGTCTGAAAGTAGAAATGTATAAGATTATCCATCTATATCTATCACCTATTTATAACTGTATTTACCTATCATCTGTATCCATATCTATCATTCTATCAACTATCTACACATTTATATGTATATATGTGTGCAAGTGCAGTTTTTTTGGTAAAAGACGAATGGAAAAGAAGGCATTAAGTTCAGTTTGTTGATCAGTCGTGTGTTGGACACTCTTTGCGATCCCACGAACTGCTTCCCTGTCCATCATCAACTCCTGGAGATTGCTCAACCTCATGTTGATCAAGTCGGTGATGCCATCCAATCATCTCATCTTCTGTCACCTTCTTCTCCTCTTGCCTTCAATATTTCCCAGCATCAGGGTCTTTTCTAATGGGTTGGCTCTTTGCAATTAAATATTGGAGCTTCAGCTTCAGCATCAGTCCTTCCAATGAATATTCAGGACCAATTTCCTTCAGGAATCACTGGNGAAGGTGCCACAGACGCATGGCCACAGAGTTTGATCGTTTTGGCCCAGGATGCCAAAGAATGAAAAGTCATTTTTGGCTGAGCAAGACTCAACCCTGAAGAGGAGACTGAGATGGGAAGCTCTAGGCTCATCGACTTTCAGATGTTTCCTAGAACTAAGCAGGTTTAACCAGATCTAGAAATCTAATCAAGGCATGGCTGATTGTGAAAGCAAGCTGTGACCTAATCAATAGTATCACGATTGATATCAGAAGTGTGGTCTGAAAGTAGAAATGTATAAGATTATCCATCTATATCTATCACCTATTTATAACTGTATTTACCTATCATCTGTATCCATATCTATCATTCTATCAACTATCTACACATTTATATGTATATATGTGTGCAAGTGCAGTTTTTTTGGTAAAAGACGAATGGAAAAGAAGGCATTAAGTTCAGTTTGTTGATCAGTCGTGTGTTGGACACTCTTTGCGATCCCACGAACTGCTTCCCTGTCCATCATCAACTCCTGGAGATTGCTCAACCTCACGTTGATCAAGTCGGTGATGCCATCCAATCATCTCATCTTCTGTCACCTTCTTCTCCTCTTGCCTTCAATATTTCCCAGCATCAGGGTCTTTTCTAATGGGTTGGCTCTTTGCAATTAAATATTGGAGCTTCAGCTTCAGCATCAGTCCTTCCAATGAATATTCAGGACCAATTTCCTTCAGGAATCACTGGCTTGATCTCCTTGCAGTCCAAGGGACTCTCAAGAGTCTTCTCCAACACAGTTCAAAGCATCAGTTCTTCAGTGCTCAGCCTTCTTTATGGTCCAACTCTCACATCCATACATGACTACGGAAAATCCAGTAGCTTTGACTATACGGATCTTGTCAGCAAAGTAATGTCTCTGCTTTTTAACATGCTATCTAGGTTGGTCATAGGTTTTCTTCTGAGGAACAAGCCTCTTTTAATTTCATGACTGCAGCCACCATCTGCAGTGATTTTGGAGCCCAAGAAAATAAAGTCTTTCACTGTTTCCATTGTTTCCCCATTTTTTGCCCTGAAGTGATGGGACCGGATGCCATGATCTTAGTTTTCTGAATGTTGAATTTTTAGCCAACTTTTTCACTCTCCTCTTTATCTTTCATCAAGAGGCTCTTTAGTTCTTTGCTTTCTATCATAAGGGTGGTGTCATCTGCATATCTGAGGTTATTGTTATTTCTCCCGGCAATCTTGATTCCAGCGTGTGCTTCTTTCAGCCCAGCATTTCACATGGTGTACTCTGCATAGAAGTTAAATAAGCAGGGTGACAATATACAGCCTTGAAGTACTCCTTTCCCGATTTGGAATCAGTCTGTTGTTCTATGTCCAGTTATGTTTCTTCTTGACCTGCATACAGATTTCTCAGGAGGCAGGTCAAGTGGTCTGGTATTCCCATCTTTTGAAGAATTTTCCACAGTTTGTTGTGATCAACAGTCAAAGTCTTTAGCATAGTTAATGAAGCAGATGTTTTTCTGGAATTCTCTTGCTTTTTCTGTGATCCAGCAGATGTTGGCATTATGATCTCTGGTTCCTCTGCCTCTTCTAAATCCATCTTGAACATCCGGAAGTTCATAATTCACCTACTTTTTAAGCCTGCTGCTGCTAAGTCTCTTCAGTCATGTCTGACTCTGTGCGACCCCATAGATGGCAGCCCACCAGGCTCCCTTGTCCCTGGGATTCACCAGGCAAGAACACTGGAGTGGGTTGCCATTTCCTTCTCCAATGCATGAAAGTGAAAAGTGAAAGTGAAGTCACTCAGTCATGTCCAACTCTTAGCGACCCCATGGACTGCAGCCTACCAGGCTCCTCCGTCCATGGGATTTTCCAGGCAAGAGTACTGGAGTGGGGTGCCCTGAAGAATTTTCAGCATTACTTTACTAGCGTGTAACATGAGTGCAATTGTGCAGTAGTTTGAACATTCTTTGGCATTGCCTTTCTTAGGGATTGGCATGAAAACTGACATATTCCAGTCCCATGACCACTGCTGAGTTTTCCAAACTCGTTGGTATATTGAATGCAGCACTTAAACAGCATCATCTTTTAGGATTTGAAATAGCTCAACTGGAATTCTATCACCTCCACTAGCTTTGTTTGTAGTGATGCTTCCTAAGGCCCACTTGACTGCATTCCAGGATGTCTGGCTGTAGATGAGTGATCACACCATCGTGGTTATTTGAGTCATGAAGATCTTTTTTGCATAGTTCTTCAGTATATTCTTGCCACCTCTTCTTAATATCTTCTGCTTCTATTAGGTCCATACCGTTTATGTCCTTAATTGTGCCCCTTTTCGCATAAAATATTCCCTTGGTATCTCTAATTTTTTTGAAGAGATCTCCAGCCTTTCCCATTCTATTGTTTTCCTCTATTTCTTTGCTTTGATCTTTGAGGAAAGCTTTCTTATCTTTCCTTGCTATTCTTTGGAACTCTGCATTCAAATGGGTATATCTTTTTTTCCTTTGCCTTTAGTTTTTCTTCTTTTCTCAGCTATTTGTAAGGCCTCACCAGACAATCATTTTGCCTTTTTGCATTTCTTTTTTTGTGGATGGTCTTGATCACTGCCTCCTGTACAATGTTACGAACCTCTGTCCATAGTTCTTCCCTCAGGCACTCTGTCTATCAGATCTAATCCCTTGAATCTATTTGTCACTTCCACTGTATAATGGCCACCTCATGCGAAGAGTTGACTCACTGGAAAAGATTCTGATGCTTGGAGGGATTGGGGGCGGGAGAAGAAGGGGACGACCGAGGATGAGATGGCTGGATGGCATCACGGACTCAATGGACATGAGTCTGAGTGAATTCCGGAAGATGGTGGTGAACAGGGAGACCTGGTGTGCTGCAATTCATGGGATCACAAAGAGTCAGACACGACTGAGCGACTGAACTGAACTGAACTGAACTGAACTGTATAATCATAAGGGATTTGATTTAGGTCATACCTGAATGGTCTAGCGGTTTTCCTTACTTTCTTCAATTTAACTGAACCTCAAAAACCTCCAATTTATAAAGATATAATTTATCTGATCCACTTGAAAGTTTTCGTCCTCTAGGTAAATTAACAAATTAGCGTTCTGATTTAGATCTNTTCCTTGCTATTCTTTGGAACTCTGCATTCAAATGGGTATATCTTTTTTTCCTTTGCCTTTAGTTTTTCTTCTTTTCTCAGCTATTTGTAAGGCCTCACCAGACAATCATTTTGCCTTTTTGCATTTCTTTTTTTGTGGATGGTCTTGATCACTGCCTCCTGTACAATGTTACGAACCTCTGTCCATAGTTCTTCCCTCAGGCACTCTGTCTATCAGATATAATCCCTTGAATCTATTTGTCACTTCCACTGTATAATGGCCACCTCATGCGAAGAGTTGACTCACTGGAAAAGATTCTGATGCTTGGAGGGATTGGGGGCGGGAGAAGAAGGGGACGACCGAGGATGAGATGGCTGGATGGCATCACGGACTCAATGGACATGAGTCTGAGTGAATTCCGGAAGATGGTGGTGAACAGGGAGACCTGGTGTGCTGCAATTCATGGGATCACAAAGAGTCAGACACGACTGAGCGACTGAACTGAACTGAACTGAACTGAACTGTATAATCATAAGGGATTTGATTTAGGTCATACCTGAATGGTCTAGCGGTTTTCCTTACTTTCTTCAATTTAACTGAACCTCAAAAACCTCCAATTTATAAAGATATAATTTATCTGATCCACTTGAAAGTTTTCGTCCTCTAGGTAAATTAACAAATTAGCGTTCTGATTTAGATAGAAGTCTTTTGAGAGTTGTTTAGCCAGCTAAGGTCCCTTGAGCCTGAATGACTCTGGGCTTATGAATAAATGAAGTCTGTGGACCCCAAAGCGGAAGGTCACACCTGAAAACTCAGTGACTGCACTCTTTGCCCTATGAGTGTCTGGCTCACTTCCTTTGACATTTTAGAATTAATATTCTGATGTCAATACACCGTGTCTGTGATGTATCATTGTGTGGAAGTAAAATTATGTCTGTGTAGCATATTATGCTATTACTGCATAACAAATTAACACAAAGCTTGAAACAATACACACTTATTATCTCAGAGTCCCCATGGGTCAGAAATCTGAGCATGGCTTACCTAGTTCTAATACTATAGACCTTTTCACAGATAACAATCAAGGTGTCAGCTGGGAGTAGCTGTCTTACGGTCTTAAGAATCTATTTCCCATCCCCTAGGGCTGTTGGCAGAATTGAAGCCACTGTGGGCTGTTGGACCTAGGTTCTCAGTTTCTTGCTGGCTGTTCCTTCAGTTTCATGTCCCTCTGCAACCTGGCAGCTTGCATCATCAAAACCAGCAAAAAGCTGTTAGAGAAGTAATCATCTTTTGAAACATAATCATGGACATCCATCATATTTGCCAGATGCTATTGGCTAGAAGAGAGTCCATGTTCAACAGACGGGGTTTGCACAGAAGTGTACAGAGATCATTGGCGACAAGCTTAGCACATACCTAGCAAGCCGTGTATCATTCTAAAGGGACGTGTAGCTCAATTAGGGTACAATCTAGGCTGCTACAATAAAGAGGTGCATATACGGTGTCTTAAAGGCTAGAAACTGAGTGCTCTCTTTCTCTCTCCCTCTCATTATAGACCAGATGTCTGCCGTCGGTCCAAGGTTGAGAAATGGGTGTGCCTCTCCAAGGGCCAAGGACCCAGGCTTCTTTTCTCCTGTTGCTCAATCTTCCTGCAAAATGCTGTTCTAGTCTGATGGTCACAACTGGTTTATACTTCTTCCTCAATCTAATTCCTGGGAATGAAAAAGAGGGGATAAGGATGGAATCAAATTTATCTTAAGGATGTGATACATCAGAGAAGTTGCACTGGCCCCCCTACTCACATCTCATGGGTGGGACCTGGGGCCCATGGCCATAGCTACGAGGAGGCTGAGAAATGTAGTTTTCTGTTGGTCAGCCATGTGCCTGTCAGAACTTGAGAGGAAGTTTCCTGTTAAAGAAAGAGAAGAGAATGGACACTGGAGAGGAATAAGTGGTCTCCACCAAAGTGTCCAAGAANCTGGGGCCCATGGCCATAGCTACGAGGAGGCTGAGAAATGTAGTTTTCTGTTGGTCAGCCATGTGCCTGTCAGAACTTGAGAGGAAGTTTCCTGTTAAAGAAAGAGAAGAGAATGGACACTGGAGAGGAATAAGTGGTCTCCACCAAAGTGTCCAAGAATGATAGGAGGGTTGAACTTTTACCTTGTTACTTTCAGGTCACACAACAGATGTTTATTCCTTGCAACGCTGGCATTCTCTTTGGAGCTGTGATGGTTACCTATAAAATTCTGTATGTGGGCTGGCATAGCTGCCAATTCTAGTTGAGCAATTTCAAGCTTCACTAAAATACTGATTCCAGCCCAAATGAGGGTTAGTTCAAATGTGGTGTTTTCCCAAAGTAGAAAGAAAAATTAGGTGCTTTACAGATGACCTCAATGCTGTATGGCCGTATTTTGTTATTAAAATATCCTAAATGATAAAATCCAAACATATAACATATTAAAATTACTGCTAATAAAGAGAAGGATTCTTAACTTTTTATACATTTGATCATCATAGTCCTTTAAATCAAGAGGGATCCTAGTACATTTCATTTATTGTAAAAGGTTATAATTTATCTAAAAGGAAAAACTCTGTATTCCCCTATTGACATAAAACAAGTTGGTGCCTGATAAGTTCTATTAGAAAGACAAGCACTGATTAGGTTTTGATTGCCATGTTGTCCACTTCATTTCCAGACACTGATGGTGGATGATTTCCAGCTGACATGATGAGACCCAGAACAATGCCTAGTGTTTCTGAATTTTAATTAATTTTAAAACTTTCCTTTATTGAATTATTTGATAGTGCCAACTCCGTGGACAGAGGAGCCTGGTAGGCTACAGTTCACGGGATTGCAAAGAGTCGGACATGACTGAGCAGCTAATACTTTCATTTTCATGGCTAATGAGGGGCTTCCCAAGTGGTGCTAATAGTAAAGAAACTGCCTGCCAATGCAGGAGACATAAGAGATGCAGGTTTGATCCCTGGGTCAGAAAAATCCCCTGGAGGAAGGCATGGCAACTCGCTTCAGTATTCTTGCCTGGAGAATCCCAAGGACAGAGGAGCCTGGTGGATTATAGTCCATAGGGTCGCATAGAGTCAGACACAAGTGAAGCAACTTAGCATACATACAGGGCTAATGAATTCTCACTGATTTATCTATCTTGAAAATTGTTAGAAGAACCACTAACCAGTGTCCAGAGGGGCAGATAGGGTCCACTAGAAAGTTAGGAGAAGTCCCTGACCTGCATTTTTGAAACCTGTCAAGTTTTTNAGTCTGTCACTGTTTCCATTGTTTCCCCATCTATTTGCCATGAAGTGATGGGACCAGATGCCGTGATCTTCGTATTTTGAATGTTGAGTTTTAAGCCAGCTTTTGCACTCTGCTCTTTTACTTTCATCAAGAGGCTCTTTAGTTCCTTTTAGCTTTATTACATAAGGGTGGTGTCATCTGAGGTCACTGATATTTCTCCTGGCAATCCTGTTTCCAACTTGTGCTACATCCACCCCAGCATTTTGCATGATGTACTCTGCATATAAGTGAAATAAGCATGGTGACGTATACAGCCTTGATGTATTCTTTTCCCAGTTTGGCACCAGTCCATCATTCAATGTCCAGTTTCAACTGTTGCTTCTTGACCTGCATACATATTTCTTTTCCATTATAGGTTATTATAGGATATTGAGAATTGTTTCCTGTGCTAAACTGTAGGTCCTTGTTGGTTATCTGTTTTATATATAGTAGTATGTATATTTTAATCCCAAACTCCTAATTTATCCTTCCCCTGTTTTTCCCTTTCATGGCCATAAGTTTGTTTTCTTTGTTTGTAAGTCTATTTCTGTTTTGTAAATAAGTCTGTTTGTTTCCTTTTTTAAGATTCCACATATAAGTGATGTCATATAATACTTGTGTTTCTTTGTTTGAAAATCTGCAGCAAATGACCTTATACTATTCTTTATGATGGAGTAATATTGCATTGTGTATACAGACCACATCTTTATCCATTCATCTAATGATGGGCATTTCTACTGTATAATTGTAAGGGATTTGATTCAGGTCATAACTGAATGGTCTAGTGGTTTTCCCTACTTTCTTCAATTTACGTCTGAGTTTTGCAATCAGGAGTTCATGATCTGAGCCACAGTCAGCTTNTATCCATTCATCTAATGATGGGCATTTCTACTGTATAATTGTAAGGGATTTGATTCAGGTCATAACTGAATGGTCTAGTGGTTTTCCCTACTTTCTTCAATTTACGTCTGAGTTTTGCAATCAGGAGTTCATGATCTGAGCCACAGTCAGCTTCCAGTCTTGTTTTTGCTGACTGTATAGGGCTTCTTCATCTTTGGCTGCAAAGAATATAATCAGTCTGATTTTGGTGTTGACCATCTGGTGATGTCCATGTGTAGAGTCTTCTATAGTGTTGTTGGAAGAGGGTGTTTGCTATGACCAGTGCATTCTCTTGGCAAAACTCTGTTAGCCTTTGCCCTGCTTCATTCTGTACTCCAAGGCCAAATTTGCCTATTACTCTAGATATCTCTTGACTTCCTGCTTTTGCATTCTAGTCCCCTGTGACGAAAAGGAAATCTTTTTTGGGCGTTAGTTTTAGAAGGTCTTGTAGGTCGTCATAGAACCTTTTAACTTCAACTTCTTTGGCATTAGTGGCTGGGGCATAGAATCAGATTAGTGTGGTATTGAATGGTTTCCTTTGGAAACGAATAGAGATCATTCTATCATTTTTGAGTTTGCACCCAAATACTGCATTTCGGACTCTCTTGTTGACTATGAGGGCTTTCTTCATTTCTTCTAAAGGATTCTTTGCCACAGTAGTAGATATAATGGTCATCTGAATTAGATTTGCCCATTCCAGTCCATTTTAGTTCACCGATTCCTAAAATATCGATGTTTACTCTTGCCTTCTCCCGTTTGACTTCTTCCAATATGCCTTGATTCATGAACCTAACATTCCAGGTTCCCATGCAGTATTGTTCTTTACAACATCTGACTTTACTTCCATCTTCAGTCTTATCCGTGACTGGGCTTTCTTTTCACTTTGTCTCCATCTCTTCATTCTTTCTGGAGTTATTTCTCCACTCTTCTTCAGTAGCATATTGGGCACCTTCTGACCTGGGGAGCTCATGTTTAAGTGTCATATCTTTTTGCCTTTTCATACTGTTCATGGGGTTCTCAAGGCAAGAATACTGAAATGGTTTTCCATTCCCTTTTGCTGTTTAAATTGAAGAAAGTAGGGAAAACCACTAGACCATTCAGCTATGACCTNCATTTGAATCAGTTCTAATGAGATGGATGAAACTGGAGCCTATTATACAGAGTGAAGTAAGCCAGAAAGAAAAACACCAATATAGTGTACTGACACATATATATGGAATTCAGAAGGATAGTAATGATGAACCTGTATGTGAGACAACAAAAGAGATGCAGACGTATAGAACGGAATTTTGGCCTCTGAGGGAGAGGGAGAGGGTGGGATGATTCGGGAGAATGGCATTGAAGCATGTATACTATCATGTAAGAAACGAGGTGCCAGTCTATGTTGGATGCAGGATGCTTGGGGCTGGTGCACGGGGATGATCCAGAGAGACGATATGGGGTGGGAGGTGGGAGGGGGATTCAGGATTGGGAGCTCGTATACACCTAAAAAAAAAAAATTATTAAAGTGTAATTGATTTGCAGTGCTGTGTCAGTTTCAATTGTACAGCAAAATGATCCCGTTTTATATACATATATATATATACATATACCCATTCTTTTTTTAAAGAGTCTTTTCCCATATAGACCGTTAGAGAATCTTGAGTAGCGTTCTCTGTGCTATACAGCAGGTTCTTATTAGTTATCCATTTTACATGCAGTAGTGTGTGTAAAGTCGGACATGACTGAGCGACTGAACTGAACTGATCTGAACTGAATGTATGTATATGTCAGTCCAGTCCCTCTATTCATTCTCCCCTCTTCCCTGTTCCAACCTTTCTTTCCCAATCACAGAATTTCCACTTTGAAAGAACTAACCACTTTAAAGAAGAATTTGAGATTTTTAATTTTATTGCCTCCCATCAACGCTGGGGGCTTCCTCGGTGGCTTGGTGGTAAAGAACCTGCCTGCCAATGATGCAGGAGACGTGGGTTTGATCACTGGGTTGGGAGGACCCACTGGAGAAGGAAATGACAACCCACCCCAGTAATCTTGCCTGGGTAGTTCCGTGGACAGAAGAGTCTAATGGGCTACAGTCCATGGGGTTGCAAAAGAGTCAGACATGACTTAGCGACTAAGCAACATCACTGGAATTACATCTTTCTTTTTTAAAATTGAGGTCTAATTGACATAAAATTACTTTAGTTTCTGGTGTACAACATAGTGACTTGATACTTGTATACACTGTGAAATGATCACAATAAGTCTAGTTATCATCTGTCACCATGCCTAGTTACAAGAAAAAACTTTTTTCTTGTGATGAGGACTTATAATATTGACTCTCTTAGCAAGTTTCAAATATGTAATACAGTATTATTGACTACTGTCACCATACTGTGCATTACATCCCTGTGATTTATCTACTTTATCAATGAAAGTCTGTAACTTTAATCCCCCTTCACTCATCTCACCCATCCCTAAAGCCCCTCTCCTCTGGCAACCACCAGTCTGTTCTCTGTATCTATGAATTTGGTTTTTGTTTGTTTTGTTTTTTAGACTCCAAATGACCTAATGATTCCTAATGTATTTTAATGTACTATTAGAGAAAAGTAAAAAGCTAACTTATAAAATAACAAAAGTTGACCGCGATGTGTCATTTGTAAAATATCAGTTTTCATTTATGCATGATAAACATATGGCTAAAAAGAATATTGAGGGCACACTCTAAATTTTTAAGTTGTGCATATAATTTTCAAAATTGAATGAATAAAATCACAAAGTGAAAGTGAAAGTCGCTCAATTGTGTCTGACTCTTTGAGAATCCATGGACTATAGAGCCCATGGAATTCTCTAGGCCAGAATACTGGAGTAGGTGGCCTTTCTCTTCTTCAGGGGATCTTCCCAACCCAGGGATTGAACCCAGGTCTCCCGCATTGCAGGCAGATTCTTTACCAGCTGAACCACCAGGAAAATCTAGGACCATCTCATCTCCACTGTTTCTATTATCAGGCCCTAAACCAGAGGTGGTATTACTGTCTGAATCCTGAAAGACGCATCCAGAGGTGGTATTACTGTCTGAATCCTCATCCTGGAGACACATGAGAGGAAAAGTGGCTACATTGAGCTCTTTACAGATTTTTCATTATGCAGGGAATCTGAATTTCAAACAAATCACTTGTCTTTTTATTTATTTTTGTCTGTGCTGGGTCTTCTTTGCTGCACGGGCTTTTCTCTAGTTGTGGTGTGCGTGGGTTTCTCAATGAAGTGGCTTCTCTTGTTGCCAAGCATGGGCTCTAATGATGCCACAACTGCGTCACTAATGGTTGTGGCACATTGGCTTAGTTGCTCTACAGCGTGTAGGATCTTCCTGGATCAGGGATCGAACTTCTGTCCCCTGCATTGACAGACAGATTCTTTACCACTGAGCCACCAGGGAAGCCCCCTCACTTGTTTCTTTAAAAATGTATATATATATATATTTTTTTTTTTTACAAAACTTGCTCACTCATTCTATCAGTCAACAGCTGTATTTGAAACTGCTTGCCCATCATTTTTTATACCATGTGTACTTGAGACAATGATGCTATAAAAATATCTTCTTTGGGGAGATTACAATCTTAACGGGCACAGACCAAAGCACGAACCATAAGTATGAAAATCAAACAGAGTGAGAGAGAAAATATTTTGGACTCTGTCCACCAAGTCATTAATTTCCTTTTGGTCCCAATTTCCTTGTCTGTTTTAAATAGCCTTCAGAACCCCTACCAGGCTTCCAGTTCTCTAAATCTGTCCTGCTGTGGGTAATCTGAGTGCCTGGGTCCTCAATGACAGAGTCACAGAAGGATGTCACACTGTTGATCAGTTGCTCGGTCATGTCCAATTCTTTGCAACCCCATGGACTACAGCACACCAGGCTTCCCTGTCCTTCACCATCTCCCAGAGCCTGCTCAAACTCATGTTTATTGAGCCAGTGATGCCATCCAACCATCTCATCCTCTGTAGTCCCCTTCTCCTCCTGTCTTCAATCTTTCCCAGCATCAGGGTATTTTCCAAAGTGTTGGTTCTTTGGATCAGGTGGTCAAAGTATTAGAGCTTCAGCTTTAGCATCAGTTCTTCCAATAAATATTCAGGGTTGATTTCTTTTGGGATTGACTGCTTTGATCTCCTTGCAATCCAAGGGACTCTCAAGAGTTTTCTCCAACACCACAATTCAAAAGCATCAGTTCTTTGGCTCTCAGCCTTCTTTATGGTACAACTTTCACATCCACACACGACTACTGGAAAAACCATAGCTTTGACTAGATCGACCTTTGTTGGCAAAGTAACGTCTCTGCTTTTAATATGCTATCTAGGTTGATCATAGCTTTTCTTCCAAGGAACAAGCATCTTTTTATTTCATGGCTGTAATCACCATTTGTAGTGATTTTGGAGCCCAAGAAAATAGTCTGCCACTATTTCCATTGTTTTCCCATCTATTTATCATGAAGAGATGGGACCAGACTCCATGGTCTTCATTTATTTTTTTTTATCTTGAGTTTTAAGCCAGCTTTTTCACTCTCCTCTTTCACTTTCATCAAGAGCCTCTTTAGTTCCTCTTTGCTTTCTGCCATTATTGTGGTGTCATCAGCATATCTGAGATTATTGATATTTCTCCCGGCAATCTTGATTCCAGCTTGTACTTTATCCAGCCCGGCATTTCACATGATGTACTCTGCATATAAGTTAAATAAGCAGGGTGACAATATATAGCCTTGACGTACTCCTTTCCCAGTTTTGAACCAGTCTGTTGTTCCATGTCCGGCTCTAACTGTTGCTTCCTGACCTGCATACAGGATGACATATAAGGGAATAAAACCTGCTCCAGGGAGATCACCTGCAAGGCTCACCTATAGATATCAACCTCTGTCAGCCCTCTAACCAAATGCTTTGACCCTGGTAGTTCCTGAGTCAGTCTGTCATTGACAAGGCATAGTCCTTCGACCTCAGTCCACCCATTAGTGGCGTTTGGACTTAATTCCTACAGCTGCTTTGGAACAGACCTATGATCTTTGTTTATCCTAAGCATCTGCACTTCTAAACAATTCCGGCCTGCTTGCCCAGCCCAATATTAACTCAATCTGAATGTCTTGGCTTGCCTTTTGCTTTGTTTTCTTTCGTTTGTTCACTCAACAAGTATTTGTTAGGTACTTGTTCATATCAGGCAATGTCCTTCCTTCTGGATGGAGATGTAAAGAAAAGAAGGTCCTGCCTCCCAGAGCCCACAGTCCAGCTCTACCTGGCTGTGGGCTTTGAGCCCCGCCCGAGGCATGCTGGGGTCCTGATACCATCTCAGTCTCTGTCACGCCCTGTCTCTCAGACCCCTGCTCTGGGCTGGGATCTTGCAGTGAAGGAAGTAAAAGTCTAGAACCTGATGTTCTGAGCTCTGGTTGCCTCTCCTCACCTGTGAACTGGCCCTCTGCAGATATGAATTCTTGTCCACATCTTGTACTTGCCTGCTCTTCTCTTTTCTTCTGGATCTTCTGCATGGATCTCTGCATCTCTGTGTGGTCATTTGACCCCACCCCTCTCTGGTCTTGACATCTCCATCAGCTCACCATACTTTCTTTTTTTTTAATTTATTAAGTTGCACCGAGTCTTACTTGTGGCATGTGGACTCTTTAGCTGTGCCGGGAGAACACTCAGTTGTATCATGTGGGATCTAGTTTCCTGACCAGGGATCAAGCCCAGATCCCGTGTATTGGGAACGCAGTGTCTTGGCCACTGGACCACCAGGGACGTCCCACCACGCTGTTCTTGAGGTGCCAGCTTTGGCCAATTCTACCTGAATCATGATGGAATGGAAGAATCAAGTCACCCTCACTGTCCTGGTCATAATTGTTGAATATTTTTATTCAATGCGCTCTTAGAGCATCTTGCTTGAGACGTGTCACAATTAAAAACACGAGCCGCTTAAACAGATGACTGTGCAGTTGATACAGTAGTGGAGGCTTAATGGTATGGAAGTGATCAACTAAGAGAGTTTCCCACTTGCATTTAGAGCCATGTTTTGTGAAAAGTGAGTAATGGAAAGCGTTTGGCCAAGACTTAGCAGTTTGCTCCTTCTCTGCACTTGTGCTGCCTTCTTGCACTTGCAAGGATGATGCTGGTGGCAACCAAAGCCAGCTTGCCTAGGAATCATTACTCCAGACAGTTCTCTGTCTTTCTGCTTCCCCTCCCCTAACCCCATCTCAGGAGGATGGGGGAGCACATCCGTACTAGGCAGCACATCCGTGCTTCTCTTTAACTGGGCCTGACTCTACTCTGGAACCTGTAAGATGATCTTGCAAACATATGAGCCAGTCCTTCCTCTCCAGCCTCCTCTGTGTCCCACTTCCCCTATAGCCAGGAGCAGGAAGACTGGGCAAGCCTGGCCACGCAGGGGATGTGTTTACCTGGAGTCAGCCACCCAGCCATCAAACCTAACCCACCAAACACACTGTCTGCAAAAGGACGGGCTCAGTTTTCTTTAAGGAGCCTCTGAAGCTGCTGCTTCCAAGCCCGAGGAATTCCAAAGGAAAGTTGCAATGCAAGTTATCCCGATCAGCGCAGCGGGCTGTAAATAATGTGCTAAAGGCATTGAGTGTGCCGTCACCAGCTCCCCTCTCGTGTCTTTCAGCGCGTGATGGTCCTGCCCCCTCCCAGATGGGTGGAAGCTCAAGTCATAGGCCGATAAGCCATGTTTCCTTCTTTAACACTGAAAATTACTCCAAAGACACAAGGAATTATTTAACAGTCTTTACAAAACCACCTGCCTCAGTTCCCAAAGTATATTCTAAATTCCGACTCACCCCTGGGCATCCCAGAGAGTGAGGGAAGCAAGATGTAACTGTAACTAAATGGCCATTAGTTAATCATAGACAAAATAAGACAAACTACACCAGCCTGCTGCTGCTGCTAAGTCGCTTCAGTCGTGTCCGACTCTGTGCGATCCCATAGACGGCAGTCCACCAGGCTCTGCCATCCCTGGGATTCTCCAGGCAAGAATACTGGAGTGGGTTGCCATTTCCTTCTCCAAAGCATGAAAGTAAAAAGTGAAAATGAAGTCGCTCAGTTGTGTCCAACTCTTCGCAACCCCAAGGACTATAGCCTACCAGGCTCTTCTGTCCATGGGATTTTCCAGGCAAGAGTACTGGAGTAGGTTGCCATTTCCTTTTCCAACACCAGCCTATTACACATTAATAACTGAGAAGAGCTTTGAGATTGCCGATGGGTGGAAGCTGATCCTTCCTGAGCCCTCCCAGGGGCTGGGGCTTCAGCTGGCACTTGACGCAGGCCAGGTACTTTGCCTGCATGACCCTCTAATCCTCATACCTGCCCTGTGAATTAGGTATCATCCCCAAGTTTCAAACGAGGAAATTGCCTTTCAAAAAGCCTAAGAATTTGCTCTGGCTTCCTCAGTTGGTAAACTGAGTGGAAATTCTAACCCAGAAGCTTGTGACTTCAAAGGCTAATAGCTAAAATAGTTAGAATCCCTCTAAAATCTGGATATGTACATTTGTATATTCATTCTTGAGCACCTACTATATGCCAGATGTTTGTGATAAACTNGCAAAAGGACGGGCTCAGTTTTCTTTAAGGAGCCTCTGAAGCTGCTGCTTCCAAGCCCGAGGAATTCCAAAGGAAAGTTGCAATGCAAGTTATCCCGATCAGCGCAGCGGGCTGTAAATAATGTGCTAAAGGCATTGAGTGTGCCGTCACCAGCTCCCCTCTCGTGTCTTTCAGCGCGTGATGGTCCTGCCCCCTCCCAGATGGGTGGAAGCTCAAGTCATAGGCCGATAAGCCATGTTTCCTTCTTTAACACTGAAAATTACTCCAAAGACACAAGGAATTATTTAACAGTCTTTACAAAACCACCTGCCTCAGTTCCCAAAGTATATTCTAAATTCCGACTCACCCCTGGGCATCCCAGAGAGTGAGGGAAGCAAGATGTAACTGTAACTAAATGGCCATTAGTTAATCATAGACAAAATAAGACAAACTACACCAGCCTGCTGCTGCTGCTAAGTCGCTTCAGTCGTGTCCGACTCTGTGCGATCCCATAGACGGCAGTCCACCAGGCTCTGCCATCCCTGGGATTCTCCAGGCAAGAATACTGGAGTGGGTTGCCATTTCCTTCTCCAAAGCATGAAAGTAAAAAGTGAAAATGAAGTCGCTCAGTTGTGTCCAACTCTTCGCAACCCCAAGGACTATAGCCTACCAGGCTCTTCTGTCCATGGGATTTTCCAGGCAAGAGTACTGGAGTAGGTTGCCATTTCCTTTTCCAACACCAGCCTATTACACATTAATAACTGAGAAGAGCTTTGAGATTGCCGATGGGTGGAAGCTGATCCTTCCTGAGCCCTCCCAGGGGCTGGGGCTTCAGCTGGCACTTGACGCAGGCCAGGTACTTTGCCTGCATGACCCTCTAATCCTCATACCTGCCCTGTGAATTAGGTATCATCCCCAAGTTTCAAACGAGGAAATTGCCTTTCAAAAAGCCTAAGAATTTGCTCTGGCTTCCTCAGTTGGTAAACTGAGTGGAAATTCTAACCCAGAAGCTTGTGACTTCAAAGGCTAATAGCTAAAATAGTTAGAATCCCTCTAAAATCTGGATATGTACATTTGTATATTCATTCTTGAGCACCTACTATATGCCAGATGTTTGTGATAAACTAATGAACAAATTAAACAAAACTTCTGGGCCTCATAGAGTTTGCACTCTAGTGAGTGGGGTACAGAGAGAAGTGGGTATATAATTCTTTTTGCCTGAAATTCCAAAATGGATATTTCTAGAGAAAACACAAATAGACAATATGAAAATTGCCTCAGGAAGAAGACAATATTCCTAAATGGGGCTGAATTGATTGCAGTGATCAAAGCCAGGAAATTCTGCTGTGAAGATTAACCGTGTAAGTACTGGATTTCCATTTGTGAAGCTGTTTGTTGAAATTCTGGAACAGTCAGCTATGGAATGCTGTGCATACCTTAAATCTTATTAAAAGGATTAGATGTCTATTGATAGTTTTTTGCAATAACATGCAAAGGTATACATTTCTATACCCATTTCATAGATAAGGAAGCTAACTCTTTAGGGGATAAATTGCTATGAACCACTCAAAGGTAATTCCTGTAAGGACAAAATGCAGTCCTGAGTGGTAAGTAAAACAATGAATTTGCCACCAGAAGTGAGAGAAATGTGATAAATAGTACAGGACATTTTGAAGTATTCGTTTATTTATTGTTGGCTGTGCTGGGTCTTCCTTGCTGCACATCGGGCTTTCTCTAGTTATGGGGAGCAGGGCCTACTCTTCCTGTTGGTGGTTTGACTCAGGTGCACATGCTCAGGAGTTGGGGTGCACTGGCTCTGTTGCTCTGTGCCATGTGGGATATTCCTAGACCATGGATCGAACGCACGTCCCCTCCATTGGCAGGTGGATTCTTAACCACTGGACCACCAGGGAAGTCCCTACAGGACATGTTTGTAACCTGTGCTTTAAGCAGTTGGGATCAGCATCAGAGGTTATCTATATGAACATTCTATAAAAGTTAGACTTGTCTTCTGAAAGCTGTGACTTCCCACTAGAAAAGATACTTAAAAATTTTTTGAATTATAGTTGATTTACAGCATCATATAATTTCAGGTGTACAGCATAATGATCAATGTTTTTATAGATAACACCCCATTTAGGACACTTCTGATGATAGAAGGATTCTTAGAAGGTCAGCCAGTGTGTCTGTACTGTTCAGCATAGAAAAGACAGACAACTCAGCACCCAGAAAATGAATTTGTAGCTACACACATGGGTGAAATGAAGAACTGACCCCATTACCTGGACCACATAGCTTTACTTTACAGGTGCACATTAGCTGTTTGGTTGCTAAGTCATGTCCGACTCTTTTGTGACCCTCTGGACTGTAACCAACCAGGCTCCTCTGTCCATGGGATTTCCCCAGGAAAAATACTGGAATGGGTTACCATTTCCTTCTCCAAAAGTGTTAGGGAGAATATTTTGGTGATAATTTCACTTTGAGATGTTGAGGTATTTACAAACAAGTGGTACCAAGAGTCATTCAAATCCTGACCCTGCCACTTAATAGCTGTGTGATTTTGGATAAATTACTTAATATCTGTCTCAGTTTTTCCATTTGTAAAGTAAAGACAACAATGGTACCTATTTTATAGGGTCTTTTAAGGGCTCACTGAATTTATGTATGAAAAACATTCAATTGATTCATGTCTGACACTCGAGTCAGTACACACCATTGTGAGAGATGTTATTATAATTTAGGATAGTGTGTCTATATGGACTGATGTAAGAACATTCTGAAACAGCCCATTTGCTTTAATAGCATTTGAAATTTCTTTTCTCCGACGATGAACAATTTCCTACCATGTCTGAAAGATCGTGACATGGCTGACAAGGTTTCTTGATCTGTCTCAACAGCAAAATTTGAAGCAAACGACCGCACAGTCCAGCAGGTTGCCAAGCACACCATCATCCACTTAAGTGACTGAATACTGAATTTACCTCAGCCAGTTTGACTGTCCTGTCCAGACATAATCTAACAGTGGCTGACATCCTATCATGGTACAGACCATAAGTGATGAGGCTTCAAAAGGGGCTAAATATTAATGAGGGGAATTCAATACCAACATGAAAACAACTGGTAAAAAACCTTTTTTATTAATATGGGGTAAATTTAATGAGGTAATGTGGGGGTAAGTTTGATGCCAGAATGTGAGTTAAGAAAAAAACATCACACCAGATCCTAATGATCCAGAGTTTCCATTTGGGAAGAAAGCAAAGATAAAAAATATTTAATTCCTCAAGGGAGATGATTATCTTTGGCAACCTTCTGAGTGATTTGTCAAAATGCTGCTGCTGCTGCTGCTGCTGCTAAGTCACTTCAGTCGTGTCCGACTCTGTGCGGCCCCATAGACGGAAGCCCACCAGGCTCCCCCATCCCTGGGATTCTCCAGGCAAGAACACTGGAGTGGGTTGCCATTTCCTTCTCCAATGCATGAAAGTGAAAGTGCAACACAAACCAAAAGATGAATCCAGTGAGATTCCATGGTTGTTATAAATGGGACAAGTTACACATTGTGAGTTTGGGTGGTATCTCTTACATGTACTTGGACAAGCCTGTGGGTGTCTTAAGGGCAAAGAAGGAAACTGGTTGCTGTTGTTTCTTGCATGTCATAGTCTGTGTTCCAATGAATGACTTTGATATTCCCCTGTCACAAAGAGAAAAAAAGATCTCTTGAGCACCTTCACCCTGGACATGTAGCTGTTGAACAAAATCTTTACTTGGCTCTGAGAAGTAGCTACTCTTTCCCGTTAGAAATCCATGTGAGCAGTTATTTGACGAAGATGCTTCTTAGAGCCTCAAAATAAAATATGTACATTTGACTGCCCCATGCCTCCGCAAGGAAAGGAAAGCAAAATTTCCCTTCTCACATCAACAATGAAGGAGACTCTCCAAGAGGTTTTGTTGCTCAGTATTTCATTGGAAGACTGGTGAAGTGGGCTAATGGTCTGGAAAGAGAATGGAGTAGACAATAAGAGGTTATGTACTTTCTATAAAGTATGTAAGTGTAAAGTAAAACTTTTTTTTAAATTAACCTTTTAATCTCAGCAGAACAAATATTTTTCTTGTGCATAATAATACTTCAAATTGAAATATTTGGGGGCTTGCATTGTCTGCAAAATCTCCTCAACTAACATCTCCAATTTGCTAAGAGAAAGCCTAGTTTTAAAATGTATGTAAGACTTCCTAGATTTCTTTCTCTTCCCCGTCTTTTTTTCTGAAAAAATTTTAACATCCCTTGTGGGCTTTGGACTCATTTAACCAAAGGACACCTGCATATTTTATTACCTTCCTGATGATACTCTTTGACTGTAATTTGTTTTTTTGTTTTTTAATGCAAAGACCCTATCATAAGGCTTGAATGAAGTTTATTGCTATCAGCAATAAATGGAACTGGGAGAAGAAAGGCAGAACTAGGGGTGGGAAAACCAGTTAAGAGAGCAGGAGTATAAAACCAGATCACGGAGGACTTCCCTGGTGGCCCAGTGGCTGAAACTCCATTCTCCAGTACAGGGGGCCCGGGTTCTGTTCCTGGTCAGGGAGCTAGACCTCACATGTCGCCATTAAGACCCGAAGCAGCCAAAAAAATGAATATTAACAACAACAGATCGTAGAGCGAAAGGACACAAAGAATAGGAGTAAAGGCGATGTGAGTCCCCTGATGGGTGTTGGAGAGCTCCTAACACCAGGCCTGCCTCTGCTCCAAGTCTTCATACTGTGCAGAGTTAGACATATGTATCATGCATATTCAGATTCAGATTCATGTTCTGAACTGGCATAAACTGACCAAAACTGTCTCGGGAAACATCTGCTTTTCACCAGGACAACAGTTTAAAATTAAGTCAGTGTTTGGTTAAGAAAGCAGTTAATTTAGTACAAAAATGTCAGACTGAAATTTTGTCAGTTTGAAATTCCTAAATCAATCATTCAAAGTGAAGGAAACTATCTAAATAGATTTTAGGTCTAGTAGTCCCAGTAAAAGAGCTATGAAATTTATTTGAAAAGCAATAAAGCATATACAACTGTCAGATATTATTACTATGCCATAATTTTCCTGTACTTCCATTATTGATTCATTTATGTTAGTATCACATCTCCAGTTTAGGCAAGAAAGCCTAAACTGCCATATTCTAGAAAATGTACATTTTGGTATCTACACTACTTTTCTTTAGCATGTAAATAAAAGTGTAGCAATTGCCCTTATTGACAGTAGCAGATTTCTTAGGATCTTTGGTCCGCAAGCAAACTAATTGGCCTTGGATCCATTCTAACAACATTTTAATTATTCACTAGTTCACTAGTTAATACTTAAGAGCAACTTCAACTTTAAAATGTCAATAATAGCATGTCCTGAGTTGTTCAATACACATATAATACTTTATACAATATTCATATCAACCTAAATTTTCTCTGATCTTTATAAATCAGTCTAAAATATTTTTATATTCAGAAAATAACATTAAAATTCTAACAATTGTGAGTAACATCCTTTGTGTGTTAAATATGCAGATTTTCTGAACATCTTGTTTTTAAAATATTTTATTATTGAGAGAGTTTGCTTTCTTAAAAAAAGACTTTTCTTTAGGCCATCTTTGTTACAATATTGCTTCTGCTTTATGGATTTTTTTTTTTGGCCATGAGGCATATGGGATCTTAAGGTCCTTGACCAGGGATTGAACCCACATCTGGTGCATTGAAAAGCAAGGTGTTAACCACTGGACCACCAGGGAGGTCGGTTTTTCATTTAGTCTGAGACTACCTGGTATCAGTTTTTAAGAATCAGTTGAAAAAAAATCAGTAAAAAGTCTGGTTCCTGTTGCACGTAGAATTATACCATGGGAAGTATAAAGTGAAAGTCATTCAGCTGTGTCTGACTCTTTGCGATCCCGTGTACTATAGCCTGCCAGGGTCCTCTGTCCATGGAATTCTCCAGGCAAGAACACTGGAGTGGATTGCCATTCCCTTCTCCAGGGGATCTTCCTGACCCAGGGATCGAACCTAGGTCTCTCACATTGCAGGTGGATTCTTTACCATCTGAGCCACCAGGGAAGCCCTGGTATATATACCAGTATATATACTGGTATAAAGTATACAGATGTGGTAAAACCACATTCTCTCAGTGCACTGTTCATATCCCCATGGAACCCTTTACTGCAACAACTGCATGCAGGTAAACAGCTGGAGACAAGACAAACAAAAGAGAGAAAAGGCACTAGACCATAATAGGACGTGTGTCTGTCCTGCGGTGGGCTCTCCAGGTGAGGGTACTTGTAAAAAAACGTTTTGGGGAGTGGAAAAGTAGGGTTGAAGGGAAGTCCTATAGAAGGTAACTTTAGCTCAGTTTTTTTTTTTTTTTGATTACAAAATTATTTGTACACTTTTTTTTCCCCCTTAAACAGAAGTAACAATGAAACCTAACTGATGAGTACTGAACAGGCAATCTCTTTGAACAGTACCAAATAAAATACATGCATATAGAAATGTACAGTTTTAGACTTACTTACTAGTAAGAGAGAGTTTCTACTAACATTCCTAGTGGTCTTATCAAATTCGCCTATAATACTATCTGTCCCTGTTGCTTTTGTGAGGGTGTAGCTCTTTGACAATTTCCTCATTTCTTCTACAAAAATCTGATTGTTTAGATTTCCTAACTCTTCTAGAATCATTTATGGTAAATTTGGAAAATTTCTAGAAAGTTATTCATTTTAATCTAGGTTTCCAAATCATTTGCATATATCTCAGTCATATTTAATGTATATTTTAATGTGGTTATTTCCTCTTTATCATTTAAAATTTTGTGTATCTGTACTTTCTCTACATGTTTCTTAAAATCTCTTGGAATTTTGGTTGGGCCGGGGGGCAGAATTCATTTTCCAGTGTTGAATGTTATGTGCTAAATTTTCTTGTAACAGGTAATTCTTAACCAATGACCAAACACAAAGCCAGGTGTAAATAACAACTTAGTTTATAATAAAAGTGAGATTTAAACTGGGAAAATGGAGAGTTTGTCAAATTATGTTGAGTGAAATAACTATTGATATATTTGTAACGAATCTTTGTATCTAAGTGCCACTTACTAGAATAAACTCCAGATAAATTCAGAGTTATTCTTAAAATGTATGTCAGAACAAAACATTGTAGAATATTTCTCCAACTTTAGGATAAGGAAATAATTTCTGAAAAAAAATAAATGCCCGAAAAGCCATAAAGGAAAATACTGGTAAATTTGTCTGATTAAAAATTTTAGTACAGCAAAAGACACCATGAGTAAAATTGTTATGTTACAGGGAGAAAAAATTGCTACATGTTTAAAGGACTAATAATTAGTATCCAGTGTATATTGAAAGTGAAAGTGAAAGCACTCAGTGGTGTCCAACTCTGTGACTCTGTGGACTATAACAGTCCATGGAATTCTCCAGGCCAGAATACTCGATTGGGTAGCCTCTCCCTTCTCCAGGGATATTTCCAACCCAAGAATCAAACCCAGGTCTCCCACATCACAGACGGATTCTTTACCAGCTGAGCCACAAGGGAAGCCCAAGAATACTGGAGTGGGTAGCCTATATCTTCTCCAGTGGATCTTCCTGACCCCGGAATCAAACCAGGGTGTCCTGCACTCCAGGCATATTTTTATCAACTGAGCTATCAGGGAAGCTCCTAGTGTATATTGAATTCCTACAAATTAATAAGGAAGTCTCAAAAAAATCTATTTAAAAGAATGCAAAAGATATTTTTTAAATTTACAAAAGATAAGTGATAAGTAATGAAATATATTTAAATTTGCTGTCATCTGAAATATACAAATTAAAATAATATTTCATGCAAAGATGGGCTCAATAAAGGGCAGAAATGGTATGGACCTAACAGAAGCAGAAGATATTAAGAAGAGGTGGCAAGAACACACAGAAGAACTGTACAAAAAAATCTTCATGACCAAGATAATCACGATGGTGTGATCACTCATCTAGAGCCAGACATCCTGGAATGTGAAGTCAAGTGGGCCTTAGAAAGCATCACTACGAACAAAGTTAGTGGAGGTGATGGAATCCCAGTTGAGCTGTTTCAAATCCTGAAAGATGATGCTGTAAAAGTGCTG
>SJYV01047395.1:144861-163220 GCA_006410875.1 Neotragus pygmaeus | reverse complement strand
AGAAAACAAAGATCATGGCATCTGGTCCCATCACTTCATGGCAAACAGATGGAGAAACAGTGGAAACAGTGTCAGACTTTATTTTGAGGGGCTCCAAAATCACTGCAAATGGTGACTGTAGCCATGAAATTAAAAGAGGCTTACTCCTTGGAAGAAAAGTTATGACCAGCCTAGATAGTATATTCAAAAGCAGAGACATTACTTTGTCAATAAGTTCCACCTAGTCAAGGCTATGGTTTTTCCTGTGGTCATGTATGGATGTGAGAATTGGACTGTGAAGAAGGCTGAGCGCCAAAGAATTGATGCTTTTGAACTGTGGTGTTGGAGGACTCTTGAGAGTCCCTTGGACTGCAAGGGGATCCAACCAGTCCGTTCTGAAGATCAGCCCTGGGATTTCTTTGGAGGGAATGATGCTAAAGCTGAAATGCCAGTACTTTGGTCACCTCATGCGAAGAGTTGACTCATTGGAGAAGACTCTGATGCTGGGAGGGATTGGGGGCAGGAGGAAAAGGGGATGACAGAGGATGAGATGGCTGGATGGCATCACTGACTCCGTGGACGTGAGTTTGAGTGAATTCTGGGAGTTGGTGATGGACAGGGAGGCCTGGTGTGTTGTGATTCATGGGGTCACAAAGAGTCGGACACAACTGAGCGACTGAACTGAACTGATACCAGTTTTTGCCTATTAGATTGTTAAAGATTAAAATAAATGGAAGTATCAAATATTTAATCAGGAACTAATGCATAATATCTATGGGTTAATATATATAATACATATATGGGTAGCCCAGATGGTAGAGAATCTGCCTGCAGTGTAGAAGAACTGGGTTCACCCCTGGACTGGGAAGATTCCCTGCAGGAGGGCATGGCAACCCACTCAAGTATCCTTCTTGGAGAATCCCCATGGACAGAGGAGGCAGGCAAGTTACAGTCCATGAGCTCGGAAAGAGTCGCACACGACTGAGTGACTAAGCACCCAATACATAATATAAAATATGTGGGGGGTGGGGAGTGAATCTGGAAGAACAATTTTTTAAAATGCATATAACCTTTGATTCAGCAATTTTCCCACTTTAAAAATGTACTCAGATATGTTCACAAGATGTTCAACATCAGTTGTATAGGGATGTGGTATTACACTGTATATTGTATCCATAATATGAAATACTGGTAGTCATCAGAAGGAGGTAGAAAGAGCTTCATGCAGTGATGTATAGAGCTCTACAAGACCTATTGTTAGGTGAAAAAGGAAGTTGAGGAATGGTTTGTCATTATGATCACATTACATTATGATCACATGTGTGTGTAACACAACCAGCCAAGATAGAATTTGTGTAGTGTGTAATATACATATGTCTGTGTGCATTTTTTTTAAAAGATGAGAAGGTTGTTCACCAAAATGTTGACATTTTCTCCTCTAGGTAAATGAATCAGATTGGGAAGCACAAAGATACTCACATTTCCATCCCTTTGTTTTTTGTATTTTATAATATTTGAATCATTTACAATAAGAATGTATTTACATTTTAGTAGCATCATTTTTTAAAGACAGTAAGTATTAAAAAAATTAGATGGTATGGGCCTGCCTATTTGTATATTGGGGCATATGTTGGGGGTGGGTATGGTGAGGAACAATTACTTGTGACCCATTTTTACTCAATCAGGAGACTCTTCCATAATTCAGTGAAATACTTTGTAGTCCAGAACAGATCCTTCAATAAGAAACAGATGTTTAAATCCTTTCTCTCTTCTCTCTTTCACACACATATACACACAAATCCACATATTAATTTATTCCCTAGGTGTTTGTTGAGTATGGACCTACTTCTAATTCTGTTTTAAGTGTGATAACACTTTCTCATCACCCTGTGCAGGTAAAAATATGCATTTTCTCAAACTTTCTGGGTCACCATGCCAGCTTGTAGGACTGCATCGCTCTGCTGCTGTCATTAAGGAGAGATGACTTTGGGCAATTTTAGGCAAGCAGTTTTTTCCCATCCCAAATCTCCCTCAAGTTCCAACTGCTTAGATGGGGCTGAAAGAAGTAGGGTTAGGGCAAGGGAGAGGTCAGTGGGTATCTATATGATGGTGTGTGTAGTTGTAACATGTGATTTATAACAAATGTATCTGGTCTTTGTCCCAAATTTTGGCACAGAGCTCCTAAAACCTTTGGAATAACCTAACTGAAGCTAGTGCAAAGATGTCTTTTATTAAGCTAATGAGACTACTCTGGGACTGTATATAAGGGTGTAGCTGAATGCCGGCAGAACCAACTACATGATTAAAGGAATGGGACTTTCAGTACCACCCGCTAACCTCTAGAGAGCGAAGAGGGGCTGGAGGGTAAATCCATCGCCAATGGCCAATGATTTAATCCGTTGTGCCTATGTAATGAAGCATCCACAAAACCCCAAGAAGGTCAGGTTTGTGGAGAGCTTCCGGGTTGGTGAACATGAGGAAATTTGAGGACAATAGCAAAGGGAAGGGCATGGAAGCCCCCACACCTTTTCCCTATGCTTATGCCTTTCTTCCATCTAGCTGGACTTGAGTGATACCCTTTAATAATAACCTGGTGAATCTAGTAAGTTAAATGTTTCTCTGAGTTCTGCACCACTGTAGCAAATTAATGGTCCAAGAAGCTGGGGGAGGATGTTGGGGGGGCAGGGGGTGGTCATCGAACTCTGATCTATAGCCTGTGGATCTTGAACAGAGGTGATAGTCTAGACTTACAAGTAGCATCTGAAGTGAGGGTGGGGGACAGTCTTGTAGGACTGAACTCTTAAACTGTGTGGTCTGGGACCTCCCTGGTGGTGGTCCAGCAGTTAAGAATCCATCTGCCGATGCAGGGGACACGGATTCGATCCCTGGTCTGAGAAGAACCCACATGCCGCGGGGCAAGGAAGCCCGTGCACCACAGCTACTGAAGCCCAGGCACCTAGAGCCAGTGCTCTGCTCCAAGAGAAGCCACCACAATGAGAAGCCGGTGCACCAAGAGTAGCCACCACTCTCTGCAGCTAGAGAAAGCCTGCGCCCAGCAGTGAAGACCCAGCACAGCCCCCCAAATAAATAAATAAATATCCTGAAAAACAGACAAAAGAGGCGGGATCTGCCACTATCTCTGATACTGGGTTGAGCTGTAGGACAGCCAACTGGTCTCTGAGAATTGATTGGTGGAAACCCCTTCACACTCTGGAATTGGGGGTGCCATGTCACAGTAGTACAGCCATGCCACTTTGGCTGCAGAAAAGAACCAGCCAGATATAAGTTTATGCATTGCTTTTTTGTGGAGGGTAGCTAGTGGATTATCCCAAGAAGGAAATGGGACATGGGACTGCTGCTGCTGCTGCTAAGTCACGTCAGTCGTGTCTGACCCTGTGCGACCCCATAGACGGCAGCACACCAGGCTCCCCCGTCCCTGGGATTCTTCAGGCAAGAACACTGGAATGGGTTGCCATTTCCTTCTCCAATGCATGAAAGTGAAAGTGATGTCATGTCCGTGCACCCTACCAGGCTCCTCTGTCCATGGGATTTTCCAGGCAAGAGTACTGGAGTGGGGTGCCATTGCCTTAAATCATCCCAAAGTGTCATCCACAGGTGTGTGACTTAGAGAGCAATGACCATATAAGCAAAAGGACATACAAACTCAAGAAGCAATGTCCTTGCATTAGGAAGCCCAGGGTCATCCTTTTACCATGCAACTTTCAGCCAACTGCTGCCCCACCCTCAGCACCTTTGCCCAGCCTGAGTTGGGGGCACTGGACTGGCCCACCCTCACATAAGCACATACTGTGCACTGCCTGCCACTTCCTCCTGCCTATACATCTCTACATTCAGCTGATCAGATGTGGAATCTCAAAATTGTTTCCGGTGTACTGGGTTCTCAGTTTTCTGACCCCCAACTTGTCCCTTTTATTTATTTATTTTAGAATTTCTTCTCTTTTTTTTTTTGTCCCTCTTTTTTGATAACAGTGCATCTTTTCAGATGACGGCATCATAGGAAATAGAAGCCTTCCAGTCCTTATCACTTGACTCTAGGCTGAAAAGCCATTGAAATCAAGTTAAAACACATCTTTATGATGGTAAATTCATTAATGTCAATAACCAAACTCACTGTTTGCTTATATTTGTAACTTCAAGAAACTGTTCTCGGAACTTTACCAGCACATGAAGTTCTGTGTTTTGATTGGCTCAATCTGATTTATCTCAGCTCTGAAACAAATTCTCTGCATTGAGACAGCCTCATTGCTAACCACAAAAAGATCATTTCATTCATAAATGGGGTGTATTTCTGCACGTGTGCCTTACTTTTGCACAATGGTTATATAGTGCTTGAGTTGCAGCGAGGGAAACCATTTTACTCCTATTTTCATTCAACTACATCACATGAGAAAAAGAAGATTCTATTAATACTATGTCTCTAAGGTCAAAATTTCAAGAGAGCCCTTGGTCAGAGATGTATTTGCAAAATAGCCTGCTCCTGGCACTCTGACTAGAGGCAGAATTTGTTGTTGTTTTTTAGTTGCTAAGTTGTGTCTGACTCTTTTGCAGCCCCACGGACTGTAGCCCATCTGGCTCCTCTGTCCATGGGATTTCCCAGGCAAGAATACCAGAGTGGGTTGCCATTTCCTTCTTTGAGGGGGGATCTTCCTGACCCAGGAACCAAATCTGAATCTCCTACACTGGCAGGTGAGCCATCAGGGAAGTCCATAAATTAACCCAGTTCTAGCAAGTAAGATACAATGGCAAAAATGTAACGGGATTAGCGGAAGTATTTCCATTCACTTGATGGAATGTGAATATATGATGATGCATTTGGAAGAGGTTTGGTGTTTTTCTGTGGTATTGGGTGTGCACATGCAATAAGCTCCTCTCTGTCTCCACCTTGACTTGATTTGTTTTTCCATATTCGTGCCCAATAGTCTCAAAGAAGTTATAATACATCCATGTAAAGTGAACCATATCATAATCGGCCTAAGCAATAGATGGCAAGGTGGATCTGACCAGGGAAATATGGATTAGAAAACCTAACACTATAGAGGATAACCTTGAAGTTCAAAAGCTATAGATGGATCCTTCTATGGACGTACAAGTGATGAACATGCAAACATTATATTTTAATTTATTTAGGGGATGCATATTATTGAGTTATTTATATTCTTCAGTTCATAACACATTATTGTCAGTGATCTCAGCAAAATCTTTCCTCTTCATGTTTTATTTCATTCAGTCAATAAATATTTATGAAGTACATGCTATGTGCCAGGTACTATTTTAGGCAGTAGAGCTACAACTATGAACAAAACAAAGCAAAACAAAATCTTTGCTCTTGTGGTATTTACTTTCTAGCAGGGTTAGACAGACAATAAATAATAAAATAGTAAATTGTACAGTATGATAGAAAGTGGTGCATGGTATGGAAAACTTGATAGAGTACTTCCCAACTAAGATGTAAACAAATGCAAATCCTAAGATCTGAGTGCTGGAGAGGCAGGAAACTTAGCTTCCAACTGCAACCACAGAATTGGCTACATAAGAAAGTGCTTAATTCCTAGGACAGAAGAACATAAAAGAGAACAAGTGAATACAAAGGTAGAAACTTGGAAAGACATGTTCTGTTTCAACAATTCTTAGAGTTCCCAAATATTTTAGCAGTACACCTAACCCAACTCTTCAATAATCTTAAAAGGATATTGCTTAACTGCTGTCTACAGTTACTTTTAGATAATCTTAGATGGGCATTGCCTAATCACTGACTATAGTTACTATCTTTTATACTATAATGCATTTTTTTTCCATTCAGAAAATCAGACAACTTTAACCAGATCTTAAGCTTAAATTCCAGACCACCCTGCCAAACATGAAAAAGACCCATTTCAACTATTGTTAAATGCAATGTTGACAGAAATGTAGAATGGAAAGCCTTTTTTTCATGACCTCTACTTCAAAATAGGGCACCCCCTATTGTCTCTAGCATGCTTGGGAACCAACACTCATTCAAAGGTCCTATCTTATGTCTCCCCCACTACCTTTGAACTCCTTGAAAGCAGGAACTGTGTTTTATTTGTTTTGGATGATTTGGAGTCTAGCTCAGTGCTGGCATATAATGATACATTTTTAAATATTTAAAGAATGAGTATTAAAGACAGCATATTAAAAAGCAGATACATTACTTTGCCAACAAAGGTCCATCTAGTCAAAGCTCTGGTTTTTCCAGTAGTCATGTATGGATGTGNTGTTCGGGTTTATACTCCCTTTTTGTGTTTCTTATCTAAAGACTATCCTTTAGAATTTGTTGTAGAGCTGGTTTCGTGGTGCTGAATTCTCTCAGTTTTTGCTTGTCTATAAAGCTTTTTATTTCTCCTTCATATTTGAATGAGATCCTTGCTGGGTACAGTAGTCTGTCTATTGTTAACTATTTCTGTCACTGTCTCTTTTGCAGAAGCAAGTTCCCATCAGCCTGACAAGAACAGTTAGTCCCATTTTAAATAGACTCACAGATCCCTTCAGAAGAAAGCCTGCTAAAGCCAGGCACTGTTGGAGAAGTCAAAGGTGAAGTTTCTTGTCCTCGATTGAGGAGTATCCCCAGACACGCAAACTGCAGCAAATGTGCTAGGCAGGGGATGATAAAGGTCAAAGGCACAGCAGAGAAAGAGATCCCAACCCCTGTAGGAACTCAGAAAAGGCCTAAGGCAGAAAGTGACATTGGAACTAAGTCCCCAAGGGTGGATAGGATTTCAGTGAGCAGAGATGGAAAGAAGGGCATTCCAGATGCTGGGAAGAGGAAGCAGGAGGCAGGCGTGTACAGGAACAGCTAATGGTTCAGTCTGGCCCACATGCAGAATATGTGTTGGGAATCAGTGAGAAAAATGGCAAGAAAAACAGTTAAGTTTTCAGATGATCCATCAACCAGTTATGAAGAGAATGAGGACTCTCGAGTGGTTTTAGGAAAGGAATACTGAAATATGAAAATGAATTGACTGCTTCATACCATGTTTGTTGAGAAGCTAGGATATGAGAAAGATGACTGGCAACTTAGAATGAGCTCCCATCCAAGCACTGAGAGGAAGGAGGCCGTCCTTCACATGAGTGCAAGAATCTGCTACCTGAGATGCGTGCCTTATTGTGGGGCAGAATCTGCTCTGATCACAAAACTGTTGTCATTTGTCTCACCTCCAGGCTCACTGAACAATCTTACCATGTCATTTTTACAATGCTTCTTCATTGCCTGTAAAAGAAAACCCAGGGACTGCCCTGGTGGTCTAGTGGTTAAGAATTCGCCTGCCGGTGCAGAGGACATGGGTTTGATCCCTGGTCCAAGAAGATCCCACATGCCGAGGAACAACTAAGCCTGCACACTTGTGTGCTACAACTACTGAAGCCCAGGCTCTAGAGCCCATGCTCTGCAACAAGAGAAGCCGCTGCAAGGAGTAAGCCTGTGCATCGCAACGAGAGGGAAGCCCCTGCTCAGGGCAACTGGAGAAAGCCTGCAGGCAGCAATGAGGACCCTGTGCAGCTAATAATAGAATAATAACAACAAAGATAGAGGTTTATTTGTCTTTCTGGGAAAGTTTGAGTATGAACATCCCTGTACGGACAGGGAGGTCCCATGGTGGCAAGGACCCAGGCTATTTCTGTTTCCGTTGCTCTTCCTTCTCAACACACATGCAGAACCTCTGAAGAAAAGAAACAGATAAGTGAATATGCTACTCTCTTAAACAAGAATATGGTAGCATGAAAAGAAACAATCATCAGAAAACTGTTAAAGATCTTTTTAAATTGAAGTATATTGTTGATTTACAATCTTAGTTTAGGCGTTAGGTATCAACATAGTGATTCAGTATTTTTATATATTATACTCCATTTAAAGTTATTAAAAATAATGGCATGTTTCCACGTGCTGCACAGTATATCCTTGTTGCTTATTTATTCTATGCATAATAGCTGTGTTTCTTAATCCTTTATTCCTCCATATCCCTCCACTTTTCCTTCTCTTTATGGATAACCACTAGTTAGTTTTCTAGATCATTGAATCTGTTTTTGTTTTATTATATACATTCATTTATTTTTACCAGATTCCATATATAAATGGTTAAAGAGTATTTGTCTTTCTCCCTGATTTATTTCGCTAAGCATACCTTCTAGGTCCATTGAATATGAAAAAATTTTGTCAACATAATAACTGGAAATAAAACCAAGAAAATCTCTTGGAAAAAATAGCAGAAGGACTGTCTGAGAGATCTGATTCAGTGTCAGATGTATACAAATCATAAGGAAAAGAGACACCTGGGAAGCCCCATGGATGTTCAAATATGTGTCTTTAAAACAGTTTTTTAATCTGAAGTCTGTACACATGACATTATTAGGCAACTGTGAGAGTAGAAAGTATTTTTGAAGATACAAAGCTGCATCCTTTCTTAAGAAATTATTGGGCTTGCCAAAAAGTTTGTTTGGGATTTTCTGTGCCATCTTAAAAACCCAAAGGAACTTTCTGACCAACCCAATATTCACTGATAGTCTCAGCAAAGGGAAGTAAACCAAGAAAGAGATGACGTGGACCCAAGAATCCAACTCAGGAAGGTAGAGTGGAAACTTCTAAGATGTCAGCTGGGAGTTAGCCTAAATTAACCTGAAAACTCCAGGAGGAGGCAGGTCTCTGGAAAAAGATACTACAGAGTAGATAAAATGAGGTAAAGACTGGAAAACTTGAATGTATGATAAATTATAAGAAAAGGAAACAGAGAACTAGAAACTCTAGGAAAAACATAAAGCGCTCCAAAAAAAGTCATAGATCAAATATCAAGGCCATCTACGAGATTTTAAGCAACTGATGCACTGTAAAAAAGAATAGCTATTTGACCATGAAGCTAGGATCAATTTTATTTAATTAGTTCATGGAAAGTAAATGTTAACAATTTTGACACAATGTAAAAGTAGAAAGATTTGACCAGAGTATAGGATGAAATGGGGAGAGAGAAAAAATAATAGAAAAGATAGAGAATAAAATATCTTTATTTTAGGAACTGGAAAATCTAGCAATCCTATGTGAAGGGACATAACAGGAAACAGAAATCTCAGTGTATTAAATAATCAGGTGTGACGGTTTAGTGTAGAAGAACTAAAAACAACCAAACATTGGTATGAAGACAGGAGGGGAAATGGAGTTATGTTGTTAAGTTAAATATTCAACTTTCATACTGAGGAGTCAACAAATGTGTTGTGTAGATAAATCAAGAAAAAGGAGCACACACATATTATTTAAATATTTGGATTTATTCAAAGAACCAAAACCAGAAATAATTTTAAAATGTTGTTTCTGGGAAATAGGATTGTGGGTAGAAAGGAAATCATAGCTTTTCACCAGAATCTCTTTCATTTGTTTTTCAAGTGCGAAATAGTAGTCCTGGTCCAAACGTGATGGCACTTGAGGGCCTTGCCCCCTTATCTAGGACATCTCCGGCTGCTGGTGCTTCCTGAGAATTTCCTGAGCCTGCTAATTAACTCCAAATTAACTCACCTGTCAGATGCAGTTGAGAAAGGCTTCAGCTTGCAACTGTCCACAAAAGGAAAGAGTATAGCAAAATGCAAAATAAAGCACAGACCACCCCATCTCAAGGGCTTCCCTGGTGGTTCAGTGATAAAGAATCCTCCTGCCAATTCAGGAGACGTGGGTTTAATCCCTGAGACAGGAAAATGCCCTGGAGAAGGAAATGACAACCCACTCCAATAGTCTTTCTTGCCTGGGAAATCCCATGAACAGAGGAGTCTGGCGGGCAACAGTCCATGGGGTCACAAAGAGTTGAACATGACTTACAGACTAAACGACAACCGCATCTCAAGAATCCAATTCTATTTCTTTCAAACCAACCCACACCCTGATTCTTCTTTCCATTCAGGCTCTGTCTAGCTCTACTCCTCTTGGGTTGGTGTCTTTAAAAATGACTTTTCCCAGGCATTTGACCTTGATCCTGATCCTGAAACTTGCTGACTCAAATTGCTTGAGTCTGTGAACTTGACCTCCTAATAGTAAGCAGCCCTCTTCAACAAACAACACATCAGCACCTTCTTCTGCAGAGGATAAAAGACAATGTCCAACAATATCTGAGTTCCCTTTTTAGGGGCTATCACATTCTTCATGAACGCCCCCTCCTCTTTATCTTACATGGCAGCTGGGTCACTTTTCTATGAGGTTACCCTATAGCTTTTTTGGTACCTGCCTTTCCCATACTCTGCCTTCTGGATGCCATGTGAATTCTCTTTCTCCTCGCTTTGTCCCTTCAGCATCTTAAGAGGTAGCCTCGATCCAGCTTCAATTCCACTTCCCCGCAGTTGGATCATCTCCTTATTTATCCTTTTCCTGCTTTACACCCCTTCCTCCCACTGGGTTGTCCCATTGCTGGCCTCACTTCCTGCCTGATTCTTAAACATAAAACCAACAGAAATATGTAAATAGCATTCAGGCAAAGAAAAGAGTTGTCAAAAGGCAAGACATGATTAATTGCCAGATGTATTGTGCAGATGATAATTGCCTTAGGAATTCAGAGGAGACACGATGTGAGCATGCTAATGAACCATTTCTTTTCCTCTCTAGCAGTTCTCCCACTTGACTGTTGTCTCTTTCGTCACCTCACTGATTCTCAAAATGTGGTACCTGGACCAACAGCATCAACATCTCCTTGTTACAATTTTAGAAAGACAAATGCTTGCGTCCCTCCCCGGACTGCCGAGTTAGCACCTCTGGGAATAAAGTCCAATAGGCTGTGTTTTATTTAACAAATCCTCCAGGTGATTCTGATGAACACCTTAGTTTGAAAACCACAGGCCAGACTCTTCTGGCAAACAGTGGTTTGAGGTAAAAGAACCAGTGATGATTTTTGTGAGCTAAAATCAGCAATAAATTATTCAATACTTCACAGCTTAGGGATCTGTATTTCATATCTACCACAGATTAATCTTGCCACTCAAATCCTGCCACTTCCCAGAGCCCTAAAGGGATCCACCCCTTGCCACTTTCTACATGGAATTGCATTCCCCTAACTCTAAATACTTGAAGACAAAAATCAAACTCCATTTCAGATCCTTAAAGACAACACGCATCAAAGGTAGAGCTGAGAGTCCACCTCTTCTCAGAAACTTTTCATTATTTTACTGTTCATGGAAAAGAACAACATAACAAGTAGTTAGAGGCAGCTTGGCCCCCACAAGCACCATGCTAAGGGTTTTACATAGATGCTCACTGAATCCTTGTAACGACCTTAGATGGACGGTTCTATTACCCTTCACCATTCAGAACCAGATTCACTGTTTCCCCCATATGCTTAATACTCTGATGCTCTCTGTGTGCTCATATTAAGGGATTCCAGATGAAGAATGGAAACTATTTGGCATCTATCCTTTCAGTTAAGCATGTAACTGCCATGGGGAATTAGGAGGAAAACCTTTGGATGCATACTGGATTCATTGACTGGGTTAGGAAATTGTAACAGGGTTTGCAGAGGGAAAACGCCCACAGGCTAGCTATCTATCTATTTCAATGAATTGGATCACATGATTATGGAACTAACAAGTTCAAAACTGGCACAGTGGGCTGGCAGAATGCTAACCCACTAGAGCTGATGTTTTAGTTCAAGTCTAAGCTAGTCTGCTTTTGAGCCTGGAAGAACTAACATTGCAAATGAATTCTGAGGGCAGTCTTCTGGAAAATTACGTCTTAGGAGGCTATTTTTTGGGGTACTGTTCAGGCCTTCAACTGATTGGTTGAGGCCCACCCACATTATGGAGCTGATTTAAATGTTACTCTGATCCAAAACACTATCCTAGAAACACAGCAAAAAATGTTTGACCAAGTTTCTGTGCCCATAAAATTAACCGTCACAGGAACATCCAAGATTAGGCTGGAGTAAGAAAGCAAGTTGGACAAGTAGGCTCCAGAGCTGACTTATCCTGAAGGGCTGTCTATCTTGTTCACTAATTTTTCTTTGTTAAAAAACAGCGTCCATAGCAACCTGAGAATAAATATTATAACAACTGAGAATAAATATTGGTTGAGTGAATGAAACAAATATTCATTCAAAATGAATGAGAACTTCCTGACATCCAACAAAGAGAGATGTGAAAAATGTTTTTAATGCTTTTCTTTTAATATCTAAGGAATAGACATTAAATAGACATTCCTCTAATGTCTAAGGAATAGTCATCCTCTGGACCTGAAATTTATTCCCATCTCCATAAACTCTAGTGGGTCCTGAGAAATGGATGGAAAAGTCCAACTGGTTAGTTTCAGATTGCTCTTTGGAGAATGGAGGCAAGAAATTCCCTACTCTCCTATGTCTTTGTGAGCAACCAATCAGGTGCTGTGATCCACAGTTTGGCTTCATTTGGTAATTCGGATACTTAATCACACAGTACCACACACAGCAAAACCTAGTTCTATTGGAAAGCTCTTTCAACTCCATAGAGATATTGATAGATTCTGCCTCCTGGATCAAATTACAATAATATTTGATAACCAACTATTCTCCAAACAAGGAGAAGCTGATTCCTAGAGTTCCATCTTTTAAAGCATTTCATCTCAAAAACAGTACATACAAATTATCTGGAAAGACTGCTAAATTAGACTTTCGGCCTCTACCACCAGAAATTCAGTAAACTTGGAATGAATCTGCATTTTTACCAAGCAGCCCCAGGAGATACTGACATAGGAGATATATCCAACACACACACACATGCACCCGACAGACATAAAGGAGAATGTTTGCTTACTTCTTTCATTTAATGTTCAACTCAATTCACAAAGAAAATGTTCATGTACCCTGGGAAACTTCTTATTATCTGATACTGTACTTTATATGAACTCCTTATTGCAAAATTCAGACTTGAAGAAAGTAGAGAAAACCATTAGACCATTCAGATATGACCTAAATCAAATCTGTTATGATTATACAGTGGAAGTGACAAATAGATTCAAGAGATTAGATCTGATACACAGAGTGCCTGAAGAACTATGAACAGAGGTTTGTGACATTGTGTAGGAGACAGTGATCAAGAACACTTCCAAGAAAAAGAAATGCAAAAAGGGAAAATGGTTGTCTGGTGAGGTCTTACAAATAGCTGAGAAAAGAAGAGAAACTAAAGGTAAAGGAGAAAAAGAAAGCTATACCCATTTGAATGCAGAGTTCCAAAGACAAGCAAGGAGAGATAAGAAAGCCTTCCTCAGTGATCAATGCAAAGAAATAGAGGAAAACAATAGAATGGGAAAGACTAGACATTTCTTCAAGAAAGTTAGAGATACCAAGGGAACATTTCATACAAAGATGGGCTCAATAAAAAATGAAAATGGTGTGGACCTAACAGAAGCAGAAGATATCAAGAAGAGGTGGCAAGAATACACAGAAGAACTGTACGAAAAAGATCTTCATGACCCAGATAATTGGATGGTGTGATCACTCATCTAGAGCCAGACATGCTGGAATGTGAAGTCAAGCATCACCATGAACAAAGCTACTGGAGGTGATGGAATTCCAGTTGAGCTATTTCAAACCCTGAAAGATGATGCTGTGAAAGTGCTACACTCAATATGCCAGCAAATTTGGAAGATGCAGCAGTGGCCACAGGACTGGAAAAGAAGAAAGGCAATGCCAAAGAATGCTCCAACTACCGCACAATTTCACTCATCTCANTGTCCCTTCAGCATCTTAAGAGGTAGCCTCGATCCAGCTTCAATTCCACTTCCCCGCAGTTGGATCATCTCCTTATTTATCCTTTTCCTGCTTTACACCCCTTCCTCCCACTGGGTTGTCCCATTGCTGGCCTCACTTCCTGCCTGATTCTTAAACATAAAACCAACAGAAATATGTAAATAGCATTCAGGCAAAGAAAAGAGTTGTCAAAAGGCAAGACATGATTAATTGCCAGATGTATTGTGCAGATGATAATTGCCTTAGGAATTCAGAGGAGACACGATGTGAGCATGCTAATGAACCATTTCTTTTCCTCTCTAGCAGTTCTCCCACTTGACTGTTGTCTCTTTCGTCACCTCACTGATTCTCAAAATGTGGTACCTGGACCAACAGCATCAACATCTCCTTGTTACAATTTTAGAAAGACAAATGCTTGCGTCCCTCCCCGGACTGCCGAGTTAGCACCTCTGGGAATAAAGTCCAATAGGCTGTGTTTTATTTAACAAATCCTCCAGGTGATTCTGATGAACACCTTAGTTTGAAAACCACAGGCCAGACTCTTCTGGCAAACAGTGGTTTGAGGTAAAAGAACCAGTGATGATTTTTGTGAGCTAAAATCAGCAATAAATTATTCAATACTTCACAGCTTAGGGATCTGTATTTCATATCTACCACAGATTAATCTTGCCACTCAAATCCTGCCACTTCCCAGAGCCCTAAAGGGATCCACCCCTTGCCACTTTCTACATGGAATTGCATTCCCCTAACTCTAAATACTTGAAGACAAAAATCAAACTCCATTTCAGATCCTTAAAGACAACACGCATCAAAGGTAGAGCTGAGAGTCCACCTCTTCTCAGAAACTTTTCATTATTTTACTGTTCATGGAAAAGAACAACATAACAAGTAGTTAGAGGCAGCTTGGCCCCCACAAGCACCATGCTAAGGGTTTTACATAGATGCTCACTGAATCCTTGTAACGACCTTAGATGGACGGTTCTATTACCCTTCACCATTCAGAACCAGATTCACTGTTTCCCCCATATGCTTAATACTCTGATGCTCTCTGTGTGCTCATATTAAGGGATTCCAGATGAAGAATGGAAACTATTTGGCATCTATCCTTTCAGTTAAGCATGTAACTGCCATGGGGAATTAGGAGGAAAACCTTTGGATGCATACTGGATTCATTGACTGGGTTAGGAAATTGTAACAGGGTTTGCAGAGGGAAAACGCCCACAGGCTAGCTATCTATCTATTTCAATGAATTGGATCACATGATTATGGAACTAACAAGTTCAAAACTGGCACAGTGGGCTGGCAGAATGCTAACCCACTAGAGCTGATGTTTTAGTTCAAGTCTAAGCTAGTCTGCTTTTGAGCCTGGAAGAACTAACATTGCAAATGAATTCTGAGGGCAGTCTTCTGGAAAATTACGTCTTAGGAGGCTATTTTTTGGGGTACTGTTCAGGCCTTCAACTGATTGGTTGAGGCCCACCCACATTATGGAGCTGATTTAAATGTTACTCTGATCCAAAACACTATCCTAGAAACACAGCAAAAAATGTTTGACCAAGTTTCTGTGCCCATAAAATTAACCGTCACAGGAACATCCAAGATTAGGCTGGAGTAAGAAAGCAAGTTGGACAAGTAGGCTCCAGAGCTGACTTATCCTGAAGGGCTGTCTATCTTGTTCACTAATTTTTCTTTGTTAAAAAACAGCGTCCATAGCAACCTGAGAATAAATATTATAACAACTGAGAATAAATATTGGTTGAGTGAATGAAACAAATATTCATTCAAAATGAATGAGAACTTCCTGACATCCAACAAAGAGAGATGTGAAAAATGTTTTTAATGCTTTTCTTTTAATATCTAAGGAATAGACATTAAATAGACATTCCTCTAATGTCTAAGGAATAGTCATCCTCTGGACCTGAAATTTATTCCCATCTCCATAAACTCTAGTGGGTCCTGAGAAATGGATGGAAAAGTCCAACTGGTTAGTTTCAGATTGCTCTTTGGAGAATGGAGGCAAGAAATTCCCTACTCTCCTATGTCTTTGTGAGCAACCAATCAGGTGCTGTGATCCACAGTTTGGCTTCATTTGGTAATTCGGATACTTAATCACACAGTACCACACACAGCAAAACCTAGTTCTATTGGAAAGCTCTTTCAACTCCATAGAGATATTGATAGATTCTGCCTCCTGGATCAAATTACAATAATATTTGATAACCAACTATTCTCCAAACAAGGAGAAGCTGATTCCTAGAGTTCCATCTTTTAAAGCATTTCATCTCAAAAACAGTACATACAAATTATCTGGAAAGACTGCTAAATTAGACTTTCGGCCTCTACCACCAGAAATTCAGTAAACTTGGAATGAATCTGCATTTTTACCAAGCAGCCCCAGGAGATACTGACATAGGAGATATATCCAACACACACACACATGCACCCGACAGACATAAAGGAGAATGTTTGCTTACTTCTTTCATTTAATGTTCAACTCAATTCACAAAGAAAATGTTCATGTACCCTGGGAAACTTCTTATTATCTGATACTGTACTTTATATGAACTCCTTATTGCAAAATTCAGACTTGAAGAAAGTAGAGAAAACCATTAGACCATTCAGATATGACCTAAATCAAATCTGTTATGATTATACAGTGGAAGTGACAAATAGATTCAAGAGATTAGATCTGATACACAGAGTGCCTGAAGAACTATGAACAGAGGTTTGTGACATTGTGTAGGAGACAGTGATCAAGAACACTTCCAAGAAAAAGAAATGCAAAAAGGGAAAATGGTTGTCTGGTGAGGTCTTACAAATAGCTGAGAAAAGAAGAGAAACTAAAGGTAAAGGAGAAAAAGAAAGCTATACCCATTTGAATGCAGAGTTCCAAAGACAAGCAAGGAGAGATAAGAAAGCCTTCCTCAGTGATCAATGCAAAGAAATAGAGGAAAACAATAGAATGGGAAAGACTAGACATTTCTTCAAGAAAGTTAGAGATACCAAGGGAACATTTCATACAAAGATGGGCTCAATAAAAAATGAAAATGGTGTGGACCTAACAGAAGCAGAAGATATCAAGAAGAGGTGGCAAGAATACACAGAAGAACTGTACGAAAAAGATCTTCATGACCCAGATAATTGGATGGTGTGATCACTCATCTAGAGCCAGACATGCTGGAATGTGAAGTCAAGCATCACCATGAACAAAGCTACTGGAGGTGATGGAATTCCAGTTGAGCTATTTCAAACCCTGAAAGATGATGCTGTGAAAGTGCTACACTCAATATGCCAGCAAATTTGGAAGATGCAGCAGTGGCCACAGGACTGGAAAAGAAGAAAGGCAATGCCAAAGAATGCTCCAACTACCGCACAATTGCACTCATCTCACACGCTAGTAAAGTAATGCTCAAAGTTCTCCAAGCCAGGCTTCAGCAATACGTGAACCATGAACTTCCAGATGTTCAAGCTGGATTTAGAAAAGGCAGAGGAATGAGAGATCAAATTGTCAACATCCTCTGGATCATCAAAAAAGCGAGAGAGTTCTAGAAAAACATCTACTTCTACGTTATTAACTATGCCAAAGCCTGTGACTGTGTGTATCACAACGCACTGTGAAAAATTCTTCAAGAGATGGGAATACCAGATCACTTGATCTGCCTCCTGAGAAATCTGTATGCAGGTCAAGAAGCAACAGTTAGAACCAGACATGAAACAACAGACTGTTTCCAAATAGGGAAAGAAGTATGTCAAGGCTGTATATTGTCACCCTGCTTATTTAACTTACATGCAGAGTGCATCATGCGAAATGCTGGGCTGGAAGAAACACAAGCTGGAATCAAGATTCCTGGGAGAAATATCAATAACCTCAGATATTCAGATGACACCACCCTTATGGAAGAAAGTGAAGAAGAATTAAAGAACCTCTTGATGGAAGTGAAAGAGGAGAGTAAAAAGTTGGTTTAAAACTCAACATTCAGAAAACTAAGATCACGGCATCAGGTCCCATCACTTCATGGCAAATAGATGGGGAAACAATGGAAAGAGAGACTTTATTTTTTGGGCTCCTAAATCACTGCAGATGGTGACTGCAGCCATGAAATTAAAAGACACTCACTTCTCAGAATAAAAGCAGTGCTAAGTGGAAAGTTCATAGCAATACAGGCATACCTCAAGAAACAAGAAAAAAGTCAAATAAATAACCTAACTCGACACCTAAAGCAACTAGAAAAGGAAGAAATGGAGAACCCCACAGTTAGTATAAGGAAAGAAATCTTAAAAATTAGGGCAGAAATAAATGTAAAAGAAACAAAAGAGACCATAGCAACAATCAACAAAGCCAAAAGCTGGTTCTTTGAAAGGATAAATAAAATTGACAAACCATTAGCGAGACTCATCAAGAAACAAAGGGAGAAAAATCAAATCAATAAAATTAGAAATGAAAATGGAGAGATCACAACAGACTACATAGAAATACAAAAGATCATAAGAGACGACTATCAGCAATTATATGCCAATAAAATGGACAACGTGGAACAAATGGAAAAATTCTTAGGAAAGTACAACTTTCCTAAACAGATCCAGGAAGAAATAGAAAATCTTAACGGACCCATCACAAGCATGGAAATTTAAACTGTAATCAGACATCTTCCAGCAAACAAATGC
>SJYV01047395.1:98910-141753 GCA_006410875.1 Neotragus pygmaeus | reverse complement strand
TGTTCAATGCAGGATGCAGGATGCTTGGGGCTGGTGCACGGGGATGATCCAGAGAGACAATGTGGGGTGGGAGGTGGGAGGGGGATTCAGGATTGAAAGCTCGTGTACACCTGTGGTGGATTCATGTCGATGTATGGTAAAACCAATACAGTATTGTAAAGTAGAATAAAGTTAAAAAAATAAATAAATAAAGCAAACTATAGACCAGAAAAAAACAAACAAACAAAAAAGATAATAAAAAAAAAAAAAAGAAGAAAAGCTGTGACCAATCTAGACAGCATATTAAAAAGCAGAGACATTACTTTGCTGACAAAGGTCCATCTAGTCACAGCTATGGTTTTTCCAGTAGTCATGTATGGATGTGAGAGTTGGACCATAAAGGAAGCTGAGTGCTAAAGAATTGATGCTTTTGAACTGTGGTGTTGGAGAAGACTCTTGAGAGTCCCTTGGATTGCAAGGAGATCCAACCAGTCTATCCTAAAGGAAATCAGTCCTGAATATTTATTGGAAGGAGTGATGTTGAAGCTGAAACTCCAATACTTTGGCCACCTGATGCCAAGAGCTGACTTATTTGAAAAGACCCTGATGCTGTGAAAGATTGAAGGTGGGAGGAGAAGGGTGGACAGAGGATGACATGGTTGGATGGCATCACCAACTCAATGCACATGAGTTTGAGTAAGCTCTGGGAGTTGATGGTGGACAGGGAAGCCCGGCGTCTTGCAGTTCATGGAGTTGCAGAGTGGACACGACCAAGCAACTGAACTAACTGTATTTTATATTTTTTGTAAACATTATTAATATTATAATTAATATTATATCATCTTCCATTTGAGTAAGCTTTTCTGTTTATAAAGCACTATTATTTATATATTAAAAGGCTTCCCTGGTGGCTCAGTTCGCTTGTAAAGAAGCCTCTTGCGAATGCAGGAGATGTGGGAGACTGCCACAGTTCGATTCCTGGATCAGGAAGATCCCCTGGAGCAGGAAATGGCAAACCACTCCAGTACTCTTGCCTGGGGAATCCCATAGACAGAGGAGCCTGGTCGGCTGTAGTCCATGGGGTCACAGAGAGTTGGACTTGATTGAGCAATTGAGCACACCTGCACATGCTATTTATGTATTATGTTGTTTGATCCACCCAATCATCCTTTATAAAGTAGACAGAGAGAGGTATAATTATCCACATTAGACTGATGAGAAACTGAGATTTAGAAAGATTAAGGTGCTACCAGATTGCTCAAGTAGTAAGTGGCTTAAAGATGACAATTTTTTTAGAACAAAAATTATTTTTTTGTGGTCCTAAGAGTGGATATGAGCCAAACTCTGGTACTTCTTTTTCACACTTGAACATCATCTATACATTGTAATCTGAAGGCAGTGTTCTGGAGAATTATTTCTTGGGAGTCTGGGTGTTTTGGGTACTGTTCAGGCCTCCAACTCACTGGATGAGTACTGGAGACTTCTAAAGGAGGCAGCAAAATCCTTTCTTGGAAAATTAACCAAGACGGCTCCTCTCCCACTCTCCCAGTCTGAATCCTGGCTGTGCACTTTGCCTGCTTCTTAGAGGTTTCCATCAGGATTGTTCTCATCATTTTTACTGCTTGTATTTACTCCTTAAGGATTTAGTGGTTCTAAGGTCTGTATGAGCAGTTGTGATAACCGTGGTCTCATTTCTTCAACTCCAGAAGACACTTTAGCCTCCTTCTTCCAAATACCCTTCAGGACTTCTCTTTGGAATTCAGCTTTACGCCTAGTTCAAAGTCTACCTTTGTCCAACCCAGATGGTAGCTAGCATGCTCTAGAAAAATTAAAAATTCACCTAATAGGAAATAAATTTTTTTAGCAGAAAACACAGCTGTCTCATCTTTTGCTTCCGTGAGTATAGGCTCTTATACGCCAACTTCCCTGTAAAAATCCTATTGTTTGCCTGGTTTCCCACTGTAATTACTATTAGCTTCCCCTTCACTCTCAGAAGTGTCTCAGATCACACAATAAACTGAATGGCCTTCCTACTCAGATGACATCTCTCCATGGGAATTCAACATATATGTTTTAGAATAACTGGTAGCATTTGGTGCCTCTCAGCATTAGTTAGGTAATGTTAATCAGGACACTTATTAAAAATAGATTTCAAGCGCCTCTGCTCTCCTCCCCACAGAAAACTACAGAAACAGCATTTTTATTTTTTAAAAAGCATTTTATTTTATATTGGAGTAGAGCTGATGATCAATGTTGTGATAGTTTCAGAGGAACAGCAAAGGGACTCAGCCACACATTCACATGTATCCCTTCTCCCCCAAACTCCCCTCCCTTCCAGGCTGCCACATAAAGACTGAGCAGAGTTCCCTGTACTATACAGTAGGTCCTTGTTGGTTATCCATTTAAAATATAACAGTGTGTACTTATTCATCTCAAACTCCCTAACTATCCCTCCCTGTCATCTCTCCCCTCTGGCAACCATAAATTCATTCTCTACATGTCAGTGAAACAGCATTTTTGGAGTAGAGATAAAGCATCTGTATTTTGAGAAAGTTCCCAAGTGATTTTGATCATCTTCTTCTACTTTGGGGCTTACTCTTCAGGAGTATTTCTACTCTACCTCCTTGGTAGCTTCATGACCGTGGGCAGATTCTTCAGTTGCTCTAAATCTAATTTCACCTGTGAGGATAAGCAAGCTGCTATAAAAAGCACCCCAAGAATCTCAGTGACTTGACACAACATAGGTTTATTTCTCATTTGTGCCACGGTCCAGCACAGGCTGGATGGCGTTTCTGCCTCACACAGGAAGTCAGGTCCAGATTCCTTCCATCAGGCGCCACCAACTTCTGCAGAGTTTCCTGCTGGATCCTCCGAGCCAAGCTGGCGAATGAGAGAAAAGTGAGGACAGGGAGCATCAGGCAGTTCTGGCAGGGCCAGACCTGGAACGGCACACACGACATCCATAGTCTGCTGGCTTAAACACAGGAGCACGGTCACCCCTAACCATAGAAGACGACAGAAACGCCGTGCCTCTGTACAGCCAGGAGAAAAGTAAAGGGCTGGATTTCGTCTCTGCCATAGACCCCTATTCTGGTCATCAAATGTCTGTTGATGCTTAGGCCTTCACACAGACAGTCCGCAGGAGACAACCCAAATCCTAGAGCCCTTCCAGTGCCTGCCACTAGTTTCCATCCAGGATTGCCAAGGGATGCACACTCCTCCCCATCAAGTCCAGAGGCTACCCTCTTCTTGTCTAGAGATCTGTGCGTGCCTGCCTGCTCAGTCACTCAGTTGAGTCATGTCTGACTCTTTGCAACGCTATGAACTACAGCTGACCACGCTCCTCTGTCCACGGTATTTCCCAGACAAGAAAACTGGAGTGGGTTGCCATTTCCTCCTCTAAGGGATCTTCCTGACCCAGGGATCCACAAGCATCTTCTGTGGCTCTGGCATTGGCAGACAGAGTCTTTACCACTGAGCCACCTGGGAAGCCCCTAGAAATTTTAACTTTAGATCAAAAAGACAACTTATACTTCCTTTCCCCAGTGCCCACCCAATATACAGTAATGGGTTAAGGGAAGGGTATTCTCAATAGAAAATCCCATGTGGCTCAGACAGTAAAGCGTCTGCCTGCAATGCGGGAGACCAGGGTTTGATCCCTGGGTCAGGAAGTTCCCCTGGAGAAGGAAATGGCAACCCACTCCAGTATTCTTGCCTGGAAAATCCCATGCACGGAGGAAGCCCAGTAGGCTACAGTCCATGGGGTCCCAAAGAATTGGACACGACTGAGCAACTTCACTTTACTTCCCTTCAGAAAGCAAACACTCAGTTTTTGCCTATGACCAGAAGGGCAGGAAGNGCACGAAGGAAGCCCGGTAGGCTACAGTCCATGGGGTCCCAAAGAATTGGACACGACTGAGCAACTTCACTTCACTTCCCTTCAGAAAGCAAACACTCAGTTTTTGCCTATGACCAGAAGGGCAGGAAGAGGTTCTGTTCCTTGAGGTTAGAGATGTATTTTCATTAGACTTTAACTTGGCTTTCTGGGAAGCATTACTTTGTCCCTCATTCTCTGGTCCCTGACTTGCACTTTGTGGTGTTTTTCCCCAGTTGATAATCTCTCTGCCCATGGCTTAAGAGAGCACCGAGGGAAATGTCTTAGAAGTTTTATAGGAGTCCATTTCCTACTGAAGCAGATTTTCAGGCCCAGTGGCTGTTTTACAGCTGGGGAAGTTCTTGCCACCAGTTAGTTGCATGTGCTCGTAGCCACTCCCAAAGGTCTTTCCTAATAACAATCCTCAAGCCTGATCTCTAGCTTTCCTGGTTTGCCTCCATCATTTCCCCCTGTCCCCCACTCTCTGTCTCTCTCTCCTTAACGGTGACCACCCTGAACACATGTGAAACAATATGAAGGAAAGAGTCACACCTAACCTGATTTGGTCAAAAGCCCAAGTCACTTTGTTCAGTTGAGGAATGTTACTAGATCTTTGTCATTCAATCCTTTTGTAAGAGTCTTAACTTTGGGAATCTAGAAGTTAGTTTTCCCAAACCGGATGCCCTGAATTCTGGACTCATTCTCTTTCCTTCCACTGTAACTTGTAAACTGCCTAGTTGATTTGATTCCTATGTTGTTTTTCGTTGTTGCTCTTGTTCACGTGTTCATTTTGTCATACCATGTCAAAGTGAATGAAAGAAAAAGAAGTCGCTCAGTCATGTCTGACTCTTTGCGACCCCGTGGGCTGTAGCCCACCAGGCTCCTCTGTCCATGGGATTCTCCAGGCAAGAATAATGGAGTGGGTTGCCATTTTCTTCTCCAGGGGAATCTTCCCAACCCAGGGATCGAACCGGGTCTCCCACATTGCAGGCAGACGCTTTAACCTCTAAGCCACCAGGGAAGCCCTTGTCAAAGATAGCCAATAACAGCCACACTTCCACTAACACTTTGATATATTCCAACTATTTTTCTTGGCATTACAGTTTAAATATACATTAATTGTCTTCCAATTAAAGAAGCTGACAGTTTTAGCAAATATTTCGCTGTATAACATAATCACAACCTTTCTGGGCTTTGGTGTCAGTTTCTTTGCTACTCATTACCCATCTGCTAAGCCAGTGTCATCTATTTGGGGTTTTTTTTTAAAGGCAGAACCCCTACTTCAAAGCACCAATAGAAGTATACAGGCATACTAAGTCACTCAGTTGTGTCCAACTCTTTGCAACCCTGTGGACTATAGCCCGCCAGGCTCCTCTGTCCATGGGATTATCCAGGCAAGAATATTGAAGTGGATTGCCATGCCCTCCTGATCCAAGGATCTTCCTGACCCAAAGGTCCAACTCGTGTCTCTTACGTCTTCTGCATTGGCAGGGGAGTTCTTTACTCCTAGCGACACTTGGGAAATGCAATACAATATGTGTTAGTCACTCAGTCGTGTCCGATTCTTTGTGACTCCATGGACTGCAGCCTATTAGGCTCCCCTGTCCATGGAATTCTCCAGGCAAGAATAGTGAAGTGCGTTGCCATTTCCTTCTCCAGGGGGTCTTCTCAACCTCGGGATCAAACCTGGGTCTCCTGCATTGCAGGTGGATTCTTTACCATCGGAGTCACCAGAGAAGCCCTCAATACAAGTATATGTGCTGTCTAATATAACAAAATAACCAGAAAAGACTTTTATTTCTTGCTTATGTCACCAAGATATACTCGGCTCCACACACATGTTCAGGTACCCAGGCTCCTTTTATCAAATGGTTCAAATATTCTCTTAGTGCCTTCAGGCTCTCTCTGGATCCTTTATATCCACTCAGTGGATAAGGGGTGAGAAACAGGCTGGAGGATTAGGTGGGAGATTTTAATGGGTCAATAGTTTACACCCTTTATGTCCACATTCTCCTAGCTATACCTGACTGCAAGAATGCCTGGGATATATAGTCAGGGAGAAAAGAGAAGTTTTTTGATAACTAGTAACTGGCTAGCCTTTGTTTGCCTTATCTGTGAAATGGGGATAATCATAATATCTACCCCCATAAGATTGTTGAGGAATTATATAAAATAATTGATGGAAAAAACAGTCTGACATAGACTAATTTTTCCATCATTATTATGCATGTTTTCAGTATTGGCCAAAGTTAAATATTCTCTGTGAGATGTTTCTACCTAACTTGAAATGATTAAGCTGTCAATTGTCCAACCTCTCCATGATGAAACGAAATCCACCCGAGGTGAATTCCTGCCTCAGAAATCAAGCTTTCCTAGGAAATTCACAGAAAAAGACATCAAACTCTTTTGATAAAGAGGGTCACACTGGTGAAGACACCCCACAGTAAGTCATTGTGTGAGAGGATAAAACAGCAGAAAATGGACCTCACTGTGGTCAAGAGTAACGGTATAGATGTCTGGAGAAAAGGTAAAAACTGCTGAAATTCTGAGCTAGAAATCACCACTTAGGACAGAGAGCAGTCTACACGTATGTGAGTCTTGAGCCCCCACTGTGTGTCTGGACCTTGACCGAGGGTCAGAGGGAAAGGGCAGGCACACAGCTGCAATGGATCCCAAGAGTCTGGGACCCACGATATTCATTTCTGATTGGCTGGAAGATGTTTCTCCGAAACATCATCAATAATGGCTGTTTCCCTAGGTTCACTCACAAAATCAGAGTTCATTTTGAAAAGTTTGCAATCAGAGTTCATTTAGAAAAGTTCTCATTAATGTAGTGGTAAGAGTTTACCGTCCTGGTTTTCAGTTATCGCTTTCTGGCTTGACAGCCATACGGCATTTTGAAAAATCACTCAACCTTCAGATTCTGTTTACTCTTACTAAAGGGAATAATGCTGTATGGGTTTTGTACTATGTCAGCTTAGCTAAGCTGGAACTATTTTCCCTGAATTTCCGTCAAGGCACAGTTTTGGATTGGCATGAGCCCCAAGAGACATTGATTTGGAAGATCGAAGTAAAGCAGATGCCACATTCTTAAGCTCAGAATTAGAGGCAAGATACCAGGTGCCATTGTAGCTCATGTACTTTGTTGCTGATCTCATCTTGACGATCCAGAGTCACAGACAGGCTTGCAGCTGCTGTAGCGCTAACTGAGTCCTTTCGTTTTTCAAGCTACTTAGTCAGTTGCATGTGTGGCTTTGTTATGAAAGTTTCCACCTTCTCCTGGAGATCATCTGCATCGTCAAAGTTGAGGGGTTAGAAAGAGTGTAAGACCAAGGCAGAGAAAATTCCGCCACTGAAATGCCATGTAATGTCAGCATCCCATGATTAATATCATCCTCTTCCTCACTCTGACCACATGAAGCCTCCAATCTGATGCTTCATTCTCCCATTTTGAACAAAAGTCAGATTCACAACTTTACACTCTGGGCTGTGAAGCCATATGTATTAGACTCTTCAAGAGCTCATCTGTCTAGTAGCTTTAAAAAATAGTCATAAAAGCTCATCTTCTATGCTGGTCTTCCTTATTCAATATTTTATTTTCCTCACTGAGATGCTGGCTGTCTAGTATTAAAAGACCCAGAGTGAGACTTACTTATAGTTCATAGAAAAACTAGACTGAGACTATTTGAGGCATTTTATCACTGGAGTTGGAATCGGTGGGAGCTCTTTAGTGGTGAATAGAATGCTGTCTGCAGACAGAAGATACTCTCTGAGACCACGGATGTGCAGAAGGTAAAGCAGGAGGAAAGCAGGAAGGAGAAAGAGGGAATGCCTTTGGGAGAATTTTCTTTCTGCTTTCCTTATCTCACAGTAGACCCATCGCCAAACATTCTGTCTTAAAATCAGTGAGTTGGTTTCCTGTGGCTACCATAGGAATGACCACAAAGCTATTTGTATCATTTTTTTCAGATTCCGGATAGAAGTGATATCATGTAATATTTGTCTTTCTCTGACTTGCTTCACTTAATATGATAATCTTTAGGGTTATCAACATGGATGAATACAGGTTCATCATCTATGTTGCTGCAAATGGCATTATTTCATTTTTTATGGCTGAGGAATATTCAATTGTATATATGTGCCACATCTTTATCTGTTCCTCTGTTGATGGACATTCGGGTTGCTTCCATGTTTTGGCTATTGTAAATAGTGCTGAAATGAGCACCAAGGTGCATGCATTTTTCAAATTACGGTTTTCTCCAGATGTATATCCAGGAGTGGGATTGCTGGATCATATGGTAGCTCTATCTTTAGTTTTTAATGAACACCCCCCCCGCCCCATACTGTTTTCCATAGAAATTGTATGAATTTACATTCCCACCATCAGTGTAGGAGGGGTCCCTTTTCTCCACACCATCTCCAGCATTTGTTGTTTGTAGACTTTTTGATGATGGCCATCTGACTGCTTTGAGATGATACTTCATTGTAGTTTTGATTTCCATTTCTCTGATAATTAGTGATGTTGAATATCTCTTCATGTTGTTTTTTGGACATTTGTATATCTTCTTTGGAGAAATGTCTGTTTAGATCTTCTGCCCATTTTTGGTTAGGTTACTTGTTTTTTTTACATAGAGCTGCATGAGCTGTTTAAAGTCCAACAATCCATGATGTCAGGGTAAGAATTCTCTAATAGACTGTGAAGCATAGAGGTATATTCCATTTATTAAATCTCTTTTGTGAACATTGTTAAGAGTCCTTATGATGGAGAAATATGTGATTATTCTGTAGAGTGTATTTTTTCCAGATTTCTGACTCTAGCTAGTGTAAAAATGTACATAACTAGCAGATTCTTCAACACATAGGTTATACATAATGAATAAAACATCAGGCAATAAAGAAGCAGATAGTACTAACAGCTTCCAAAATCAGGATCATCTGCACATTTTTCTCTATTCATCCTCCCATTCTTTCTCCTCTAACACCTACAAAAGAATTTGAATCACTTATTTTCCATCTTCCTTCTTGCCTATAATCTCCAAAGATTTGCAACATTGCCATTTCTACAGTAATCACTACAAGGTTATTGTACTGGAATAATATTTCTTTCAAAAAACTGCCAAGAAGCTTATTATGTTAGTCTGTATCACAGGGGTGGTTCCCCCCCCCCCCCCACTTCTAACTGTGCTTCATTTTCCTTGCCTTCCTGTCTCTGGAAACAATTCTTAAGAAATAAATAAGCAAACAATGGAATACACTGAGAAGAAGTAATGAGGAAAACATGTTAACAAAAATGTGAATGCAACTTAGAAGATGAGGCTGTATTTAAGTATAGCCTGCTGATTAAGGTTTAGTGTTTGTTCTTTTTTTTTTTTTTTTTTTGAGCAGTTTGGAAAGACATTTGTTGGTAACACAGATGTGCCAACAGGCTTCTCAAGTAAATATTGACTTCAGTTGACAAAGCCTGACATTTTCTCCGGTTTTTCTGACATTAGCAAGACACTTGCTTCATAGTATGTGCGGGAAGGTAGAGGGTAAATAAGCAAGCAGATGGTTACTGACTCTACAGGAAAAATGGGCAGTAGTCCACAAAGAACACAGCTCCCAAAGCTGTGGTTCCCAAACCTGGGGTGGAAGATAGAAAATACATACAGGTTCCCAGCCAGGTTTTAATTCAGAAAGTTAAGTGATTGCCCAGGCATCTGTATATTGTTTAAGCTTTGATATACAAGCAGGTTTGTAATTACAGCCCTAAAGGCTTCTATCTAGCACAGTTATAACTACTGGCCCAGGACCTACGTCAGCAGAGCTCTTGGGGGCCAAGATGGAATAAGATGTGAAGGATGCATTAACCTTATGTTCTACAGAGAAGGTCCCTCAAGGTTATAGTTGCAGCACATGGCCACTGTGTTTATGTCTTGCATAAAGAGTGGAATTTATCCCATGGGCTGCCAATCTGGCACCCATTTGGAGCATTAAATTCACTTAGCAAGTCAGAAAAGGAGGCTTTTTAAAAACACCATTTCAGTTAGGATAAATTTCAACTATGAATGCTTATACTCTCTTTTTTTAAATTAATTTATTTTTAATTGAAGGATAATTGCTTTACAATATTGTGTTGGTTTCTGCCATGTATCAACATGAATCAGCCTTAGGTATACCAATGTCCCCTTCCTCTTGAACCTCCTTCCCACCTCCTTTCTTTACTGCAGATAGCTGTGACTACTCAGACCTAAACAAGGGCACCTGACTACACCTATGTTTTAAATATCATGGATCTAAATAGTCTTTTGAAGATCAGTCAGTCAGCTCTACTTAGGAAATGCCAACCATAGTGAGAATAATGGATAAGCCACTGCAGTTCATCAGACATGGGTTTGAACACATCTACTTTTTTCTGGCTGTGACTGTGGGCACAACTACTTCATACCAGTTCTTCAGTGTCCTGCTCTGTAAAATGGAGGTAACCACAAGACTTATCATACAGGGTTATCAATAAGTTATAATAACATCTAATACATGTAAAGCTTCTGCTGCTGCTGCTGCTAAGTCATTTCAGTCGTGTCCAACTCTGTGAGACCCCATATACTGCAGCCCGCCTGGCTCCTCCATCCCTGGGATTCTGCAGGCAAGAACACTGGAGTGGGTTGCTATTTCCTTCTCTATGTAAAGTTCCTATATTATTTTTAAATGTTTCAATTTTATGTTGGAGTATAGTTGATTAACAATATTGCATTCATTTCAAGTATATGGTGAAGTGATTCAGTTATACATGTATCTATTATATATATATATATATATATACATTCTTTTCCCATTTAGGTTATTACAAAATATTAAGCAGAGATCCCTGTGCTATACAGTAGGTCCCTGTGGGTTATCTATTTTAAATATAGTGGTGTATACATGTCAATACCAAACTTCCAATCTGTTCCTCCCTGCCACCCTTCCCCCTTGGTAACTATAAGTTTGTTCTTGAAGTCCATGAATTTGTTTCTGTTTTGTAGGTAAGTTCATTTGTATCAATTTTTTTATATTCTGCATATAATCGATGTCATATGATATCTGTCTTTCTCTGGCTGATTTACTTCACTTATGATAATCTCCATGTCCATTCATGTTACTGCAAATGGCATTATTTCACTCCTTTTTAATGGATGAGCAACATTCTATTGTATATACATATATAAGAAGAAGACCCACATCTTCTTTATCCATTCATCTGTTGATAGGCATTTGAGTTGCTTCCATGTCTTAACTATTGCAAACAGTGCTGCAATGAATACTGGAATGCCTGTTTACTTTTGAACTATGGGCTTTTTTCCCCAGATATATGCCCAGAAGTGGGATGACTGGATCATATGTTAGCTCTATTCTTAGTTTTTTAAGGAGCATCCACACTGTTCTCCACAGTGGCTGTGCAATTTATATTCCCACCAACAGTGTAGGAGGGTTCCCCTTTCTCCATACCTTCTCCAGCATTTAAAACTCCTATATCATTATCTGGCTCATATTAAGCAATAAAAGTATAAGCTATTAAAAGTGTTATTATTGGTATTATATCTGGCAGATAACCAATACTCAGTACATCATGATGATGATCATGATGAATGTCAACTGAGGTTATTCCTTCAGTCCGCCATCTCCACCACCACCACCTCTGAGGACCTCAAAGAGAAGCAATTAGACATACTGCTCTTCAGAATCAAGTTCATATATGATGGATTGTGAAATAACTCAGGGCAGAGAGGGAGCCAACAATCTTCCCTCTGCATAATAAAGCTGATGAAAGTATTTCACAAGAGAGTCAAAGTTATGTCAATGGGAGGAACAACATCCCTTTGCAGATCAAAAAGAGCAAAGTCAAATTTTCAGTTCACCCAGGGCATCTAGCCACTGTCTGGAGAAGAAGCTCTAGAGCTTCTGCCTCCTCATACATGACACTAGATCCTGAAGGACAAGCAAACACAGGGGTGGTCCCCCGCCCATTCATCACTGACATTCAGTGATGAAGGCTGTGGAATTTTTAAGACCTGAGACTGAGCTTGGAACTTAAAGATTTCCAAATGAGAGGCAAGTCTAAAGGCAGATGAAAAGTACTAAAAGTGGAAAGGAATGAAAGAGTAAGAAGTCTTAGTAGAGGGAGATGAGTACAAAGTTTAGGATCAAGAGACGTCTGCAAGGCACCCTCACATTGCCTGGGAAATATCAAGGTAAGCCTCTCCCAGCAGGCCTAGGCAGTGAGACCTTGACCCTTGTGTGATCCAGAGAAGCCAACGAAATAACCTAGGGGAGAATGCCAATTCCCCCTCCATCTTTAAAGGTTCCAAAATGTGTGTGTCATGGTGGGGGTGGGGGATTATACATGTATCCAGATAGTTATGGGATACCTGTGTGTCCCTACAACTCATCTCAGTTCTGACACTGTCGACCTGGAGACAGTCAAGGGCTCAGTCCCACATTTCAGATGCCATTCTCAAGTCCAGGTTGTTACCTGGGCTCCTGACTGGCCAGCTGTGGAGTTCCCACAGCCTCCTCCTCAGGTCCCATTAATTCGCTGGAATGGCTCAACTCAGAGAAACACTTTACTTATGGAAAAGATGCATAGGTCAAAGTATGGGAAAAAGGCATACAGCTTCCATGCCCTCCCTACTTACCACATGCTTACCACTTTCCATAAATCTCCACATATTCACCAACATGGAAGCTCTCCAAATCCTAACCCTTTGGGTCTTTATGGAGGATTCATTATATAGGCACGATTGATTAAATTATTGGCCATTGGCAACTGATTAAACCTCCAGTCTGTCTCTCTTCCCCAGAGTCAGGGGTTGGGACTAAATGTTCCAACTTTTGAATTACATGGTTCATTTTTCTGGCAACTGGCCCCAACCTTAGCTGCAGTCCAAATATCACCTCATTAACATAGCAAAAGGCACAGGCCCGGCTTTATGGCTCTTATCATTTAGGAAACTCTAAGCGTTTTAGGAGTTCTGTACCAGAAATGGGGATGAAGACCACATATACTTTTCTTNATATATATATATATACAAAAGTTACCTAAAGAAAAAAGATACAGTGTAATAACTTTTATTATAGATGAAAATTTCATACAAGATTAAAGTGTACCGTTCTGTGTTATTTAGGACATCTGCAAAATTGGACAACGATTTCCTCTATCAAATTTCATAACATTTCAATGGCCCCAAATGTGAACCCAGTACCCATTAAGCAGACACTCCCCATTCACTCTTCTCCCCAACTGCTAGAGACCACTAGTCTGCTTTCTGTCTCTATGAATTTACCTATTCAACTGTTTCATATAGATTTAATTATACAACATTACACCTTTGGTTTCTGGATTCTTTCACTCAGCATAAGGTTTCTTTCCATATTGTAGCATCAGTAGCATAAGGTTCATCTACTTCACAGCAATAACAATACTTTATTTCTTCTTATGGCTGAATAATAATAGTCCACTGTATGGACGGGCTGTATTTTCTTTATCCATTCATTGGTTGATTGATAGTTGAGTTATTTTTACCCTTTGACTATTGTAAACAGTACTCCTCTGTACATTTATTGTAAACTGTGCTCCTATGCTCCTATGTACAGATAATTGTTTGAATTCTTGCTTTCCATCTTTTGGGTATGCACCTAGGAGTAAAATTGGTGGATCATATGAAAATAAAAATTATTTAATTAATTTATTGAAGAAACACCTAATTGTTTTCCACAGTTGCTAAATAATTGTGAAATTGGGAAATGTGAGTCCATCTACCTTACTTTTACTTTTCAAGATGGGTATAGCTATTCAGGATTCCTTGCAATTCCATATGAATTTTAGGATTAGCTTGTCTTTTTATGCACATAAAAAATTTCATTTGGATTTTCATAAGGATTGCCTCTAACTTGTAAATTGTCATCTTAAAANTTTCAAGATGGGTATAGCTATTCAGGATTCCTTGCAATTCTATATGAATTTTAGGATTAGCTTGTCTTTTTATGCACATAAAAAATTTCATTTGGATTTTCATAAGGATTGCCTCTAACTTGTAAATTGTCATCTTAAAATATTAAACTTCCTGATTTATGAAATAGAATGGCTTTTCATTTATTTAGATCTTAATTCCTGTTAGAAATGTCTTATAGTTTTCAGTGTACATGCCTTTAGTAAAATTTAATCTTATGTATTTTTATGCAATTAAAACAAAATTTTGTTCCTAATTTCATTTTTGTACTGCCCATTTCTCGTGTATAAAAATACGAATCATTTCTGTATATTGATCTTGTATCTTGAAGCTTTGCTGAATTCATTTAATAGTTTTAGTTGTTTTTTGTGAATTCTCTAGCATTTTCTATGTTTAAGATCCTGTCATTGAGAAATAATTTTCCTTCTTCCTTTCTAATTGGGATGTCTTTTCTTTACTTAGATTCAATAGAGGTTTTCCTCTTTTCAATAGAAGTATCAATAAATACACAATGGTTCTTTTAAAACCTTTAATAGTGACTTAAGCTGCAACTATCTGAGTAATTATTTCTGTTGATGTGACAAAGAAATGGAGATTTGAAAAACTAGGATTTATAGTCAATCTACCTTTTAGGCTGTCTCTTAAGTATCATTCATCTCACAGTAGGTCGTACAGATTCTGGAGTCAGGTGGCTTAATTTAGAATCCTAGTCTTTATTAAATCATTTATTAGCTGAAGGAGCTTTACAGTTCGGTTTCTTCACTTGAGAAATGGGTGAAGTAATATCTATGTCATATTCTGAAAGCTAACTGATATAGTTAAAGCATTTGACAAAGTAACTGTCACATAGTAGGTACTAGTATATGCTAGTTGAATTCTCCTTTTCCTACCTTACAGGATTGTTGTAAAGATTACATAAACTGTGTGTGTAGAAGCAGTTCAGTTCAGTTCAGTTCAGTCGCTCNAGCTCTATTCTTAGTTTTTTAAGGAGCATCCACACTGTTCTCCACAGTGGCTGTGCAATTTATATTCCCACCAACAGTGTAGGAGGGTTCCCCTTTCTCAATACCTTCTCCAGCATTTAAAACTCCTATATCATTATCTGGCTCATATTAAGCAATAAAAGTATAAGCTATTAAAAGTGTTATTATTGGTATTATATCTGGCAGATAACCAATACTCAGTACATCATGATGATGATCATGATGAATGTCAACTGAGGTTATTCCTTCAGTCCGCCATCTCCACCACCACCACCTCTGAGGACCTCAAAGAGAAGCAATTAGACATACTGCTCTTCAGAATCAAGTTCATATATGATGGATTGTGAAATAACTCAGGGCAGAGAGGGAGCCAACAATCTTCCCTCTGCATAATAAAGCTGATGAAAGTATTTCACAAGAGAGTCAAAGTTATGTCAATGGGAGGAACAACATCTCTTTGCAGATCAAAAAGAGCAAAGTCAAATTTTCAGTTCACCCAGGGCATCTAGCCACTGTCTGGAGAAGAAGCTCTAGAGCTTCTGCCTCCTCATACATGACACTAGATCCTGAAGGACAAGCAAACACAGGGGTGGTCCCCCGCCCATTCATCACTGACATTCAGTGATGAAGGCTGTGGAATTTTTAAGACCTGAGACTGAGCTTGGAACTTAAAGATTTCCAAATGAGAGGCAAGTCTAAAGGCAGATGAAAAGTACTAAAAGTGGAAAGGAATGAAAGAGTAAGAAGTCTTAGTAGAGGGAGATGAGTACAAAGTTTAGGATCAAGAGACGTCTGCAAGGCACCCTCACATTGCCTGGGAAATATCAAGGTAAGCCTCTCCCAGCAGGCCTAGGCAGTGAGACCTTGACCCTTGTGTGATCCAGAGAAGCCAACGAAATAACCTAGGGGAGAATGCCAATTCCCCCTCCATCTTTAAAGGTTCCAAAATGTGTGTGTCATGGTGGGGGTGGGGGATTATACATGTATCCAGATAGTTATGGGATACCTGTGTGTCCCTACAACTCATCTCAGTTCTGACACTGTCGACCTGGAGACAGTCAAGGGCTCAGTCCCACATTTCAGATGCCATTCTCAAGTCCAGGTTGTTACCTGGGCTCCTGACTGGCCAGCTGTGGAGTTCCCACAGCCTCCTCCTCAGGTCCCATTAATTCGCTGGAATGGCTCAACTCAGAGAAACACTTTACTTATGGAAAAGATGCATAGGTCAAAGTATGGGAAAAAGGCATACAGCTTCCATGCCCTCCCCACTTACCACATGCTTACCACTTTCCATAAATCTCCACATATTCACCAACATGGAAGCTCTCCAAATCCTAACCCTTTGGGTCTTTATGGAGGATTCATTATATAGGCACGATTGATTAAATTATTGGCCATTGGCAACTGATTAAACCTCCAGTCTGTCTCTCTTCCCCAGAGTCAGGGGTTGGGACTAAATGTTCCAACTTTTGAATTACATGGTTCATTTTTCTGGCAACTGGCCCCAACCTTAGCTGCAGTCCAAATATCACCTCATTAACATAGCAAAAGGCACAGGCCCGGCTTTATGGCTCTTATCATTTAGGAAACTCTAAGCGTTTTAGGAGTTCTGTACCAGAAATGGGGATGAAGACCACATATACTTTTCTTCTCTTTTCTTTTAAATTTATTTATTTATTTATTTTTTAATTTGACTTTACAATACTCTATTGGGTTTGCCATACATCAACATGAATTGCAATCCTCTTCCCCACTCTACAGAGCTTTGGTCAACTAAAGCCCTTCATTAAAAATTGTCTCATACTGAAAAGGGAATCCTCCTACACTGTTGGTAGAAATATAAGTTGGTGCAGCCACTATGGAAAACAGTATGGAGAATCCTAAGAAAACTAAAAATAGAGTTGCCATATGATCCAACAATTCCTGAGGCATATATCTGAACAAAACTATAATTCAAAAAGATACATGCACTCCTTTGTTCATAGCAGCATTGTTCACAATAATGGAGATATGGAAACAATCTAATTGTCCATCAACAGATGAATAATGAAAATGAATGTATATATACATATATATAATGGAATATTACTCAGCAACGAAAAGAATACCATTTGCGGCAACATGGATAGACCTGGAGATTACCATACTAAGTGAAGTAGGTCAGAAAGAGGAAGACAAATACCATATGATATCACTTATACACGTAATCTAAAATATGACACAAATGAGCTTATCTACAATACAGAAACAGAATCACAGATGCAGAGAACAGAATTGTGGTTGCCAAGAGGGAGGGAGGTGGGAATCTTGGAGTTAGCAGGTTCAACCTATCATATATAGAATGGATAAATAACAGGGTCCTACAGAGTAGCACAGGGAACTACACCCAATATTCTGTGATAAACCATAATATAATAATATAATAACCATATATAATATATACTAGGTGATAAGCCATCATGTAATATAAACCAAAATATAGAAACAATTAAAAAAAGAATGTGTATACATGTGTGACTGAGTCACTTTGTTGTAAGCAGAAATTAACAAATATTGTAAATCAACTGTACATTAATAAAAACATTTTTTTAATGTCTCATAACTTTACTGAAGTCCAGTGTGGCGTTCCCTCAGGGATAGTCATAAGGGACAGTGTTTCCTGTTTCACGGGTTCCACCCCGACTATGGCTCACAGGACAGCAAGAGATAACCATTCTCAGCCTATCATCCCACACTACCCTGACCGTTCAAAAAAGATAACTGGAGACACCGTTGAGAACAGAAAAAGGAGGGGCTTACTTATATCAGTAGTTAATTGATAGTTGTTTTGATAGATGCTAGGAGTCGGACACGACTGAGCGACTTCACTTTCCCTTTTCACTTCCATGCATTGGAGGAGGAAATGGCAACCCGCTCGAAGTGTTCTTGACTGGAGAATCCCAGGGACGCGGGAGCCTGGTGGACTGCAGTCTGTGGGGTCGCACAGAGTCGGACACGACTGAAGTGACTTAGCAGCAGCAGCAGCAGCAGCATGGGATCTAAGGGCTTCCCAGGTGGCACTGGTGGTGAAGAACCTGCTCACCAGTGTAGGAGGCACAAGGAAAATGTGTTCAGTCCCTGCTTGGGGAAGGTTCCCTGGAGGTGGGCAGGGCAACTCACTCCAGTGTTCTTGCCTACATCCATGGGCTACACTCCATGGGGTCGCAAAGCATTGAAAACAACTGAAGCAACTGAGCATGCACACAGGCGTGGAACCTAAAGGCAGCACAAAGTATGTTACATGCAAAACTTTCCAGGATTCAAGTAATTAAAGCTTTGAACATATTACCAAAAGCATGTGTTAATTTCCCATTTCAGGAAAGCTTTTAAATATGTAGACCATCATCTCGCACAGTTTCATTTTTAATTTTGCTTACATGTAAGAAGCTACCCTTAGATTTTTTTAGGTTAAGCTCCTTGTACTTATATATTACCAGCATGGGGTGGGGGGCGGGGGAAAGCCATATAAAANAATATGTAGACCATCATCTCGCACAGTTTCATTTTTAATTTTGCTTACATGTAAGAAGCTACCCTTAGATTTTTTTAGGTTAAGCTCCTTGTACTTATATATTACCAGCATGGGGTGGGGGGCGGGAGAAAGCCATATAAAAAGTGACAATAGTCAAGATAGGTTCACATCAATACCACATTTTAAACTCAAAACATGCTATGAGCAAATGAAAACACTGGGATTCACAAAATTTAACATAACCTGGGTCACAAAGCTCCTGTAGAATTTTGACTTATCCAAGGCTCCTGACCCCAGTCTCACACCTGTTTGCCGGGTCATTCTGAGCCCCACTGTAGGGAGGAGTCAGTAGTGATTCAAAGTTACTTCCTTGACTAGAGATACTTCTAGGAGAAAGGAGCACTGAACACAAACATCCCTATGTAGTTTTAACACATTTGAATTAAAACATAAAAATTCAGCTTATCATACAAATGATTTTTTTAATGTTTCTGTTTTGTTTTTTCACTCAAATTGTTATCGAACTCCTTAGGTACTCAAATATTCCCTGACTCCCTTCTGTGAAGAACACTGAGCTAAATGCTGTGATGCACAGCAGAGGTGGTCTGTTGCATAGAAGGATGGATGTTTGGCTTTTGCACAAGGACACAGGGGCCAGGACAGTCAGAGTTTATTTCAACTGAGATCCCCTTGTTCTTGGACAGGGGAAAAAAGTACAGTTAAACAGGTAGCATTAGTTTGTATCATGGTCAAAGACAGAATTCAAACTTTGATATTCTGCTTGAAAGGCATAAAGTACCACCCAAGTTCCAACATGAAGACTGGACTAACTTGGTCAGCAAAGCAGGCTTTAGCCACTGAGGAAGACTGAACCCATGTTGCTCTGATTCTAACCAGTGACCCCTGAGATCTACTTGGTCAAAATATTTTTTAAAGTAGGACCTGCCCATAGCATCCATTTTACTTCCTCAGCATCAGGCTGGGTTCTCACCCTTATTATTAACATCTGGTGGTACTACTATGTCTACAGAAGTTTTGTAAGTGTGTATTTATGTAACAGAGAAAAACAAAGGTGACTCCATATTGGATTCATTCCCTTATATTCTATTGCTACAAGTTAACCACTGAAGGGATATTGCCTGTAGCTTAAAGTATACACAATGACCCATCTCTGAGAACTCTGCCTCCCATACCTGAGCTTAAGCTAAAATGTCTTTGTTTGTTTAGCTCATAGGAAACATCAGAGGTGGACCAGGCCCCTGTAAAAGGCTGCAAGAAAGAAGAGATTAACACATCCTCTTTGATTCTGGTCAGAACCAGGAAATATTCGCAACGACTTGTCTCCTTGTTTAACTTTATCTTCTTACCTCCCTGTCTTTGTTTTATAAAAGACACAAGCACCCAAACCCAGGCAAGATGGTCTTTGGGACACTAGTCCACCATCTTCCNAGGAAATATTCGCAATGACTTGTCTCCTTGTTTAACTTTATCTTCTTACCTCCCTGTCTTTGTTTTATAAAAGACACAAGCACCCAAACCCAGGCAAGATGGTCTTTGGGACACTAGTCCACCATCTTCCTATCTGCTGGTTTCCTGTATAAAGGTTGCTATTCCTTGGCCCCCAAACCCATCTCTTGATCTGCTGGCCTGTTGTGTGGCGAGCAGTATGAGCTTGAACTCAATAGCATGTGTGAGGGAGACAGAAACAGAGACAGAGAATGAAGGAGAGATGATCTCTCACTGAGCACTGCACCCCCTGCCCCTAATATCTGCAGCGCTTCCAACTCTAGGGCCTAAGCCTCAGAGAGAATCCCAAATTTCGGTCCTTATTCCTTAGTCTTCATAGATATACTACACACTTCGAAGTGTTGAGTTAGTTTGTAAGAAACTGAAGTAGAAGAATTGTATAGGAGAGTAATGAGAAAGAAAATTTCAAAGATAAGGTTTGGGCCAAATTCTGAGAACCNGAATCCCAAATTTCGGTCCTTATTCCTTAGTCTTCATAGATATACTACACACTTCGAAGTGTTGAGTTAGTTTGTAAGAAACTGAAGTAGAAGAATTGTATAGGAGAGTAATGAGAAAGAAAATTTCAAAGATAAGGTTTGGGCCAAATTCTGAGAACCGGAATGATAGGCCAAGGGAAGTTTTTGAGAAACATAGTGTTTTTTTTGTTTTTTTTTTTAAGAAACTATCTGGGTGTTTAGCTTTTATAAACCAAAGAGAGATGCAGCCAACTACTGTTCAGCCAATGATTTTGACAGCATTTAAATATCGTCTTTGTACATTTGCCACAATTTATGCAAGGAATGCGTTTCCTGAAAGTTATGTTTAAGTTACATGTTACAAGTCAAACTACATTTTAAATGTACTCAGGGACCTTGCTATTTAAAGAGCATTTTCTCTACTGAACACATGTGCATATGAGTGAGTGTGTGTGTGTATGTATACTAAATTCATCTTGGCTTACAAATTGTATAAAACCGTGGCTTACTCACCCACTAAATTTACCATTTTTAAAACTCTTGATTTTATGTTGTTTTCAAGGAGTTCAATGGCCTGATATAGGAAAAAAAAAAAAAAACAAAAAACTACTGCCCTAATTATTTGCCTAAGTTTCAGACAGGAAAACGCCAGTTCATTGTCATTTACTTCATGCCCACAATAAGTATCTGAGGTGTCAGAATGTCTGGTGACAGTGTGTTTTATTTTTAAGAGTATAAGAGGGAGGAGGGAAAGAACTTCTTGGAATCTTCCCAAAGTCTATGTGAAATATTGTTTGTCTGTTTTGAAGGACACGGTGAGCTAGTGAAACCAGGGAGGGAAGAGACTGTTCAAGGCAATGGCCTGCTGGCGGGAGGAGGAGGTTGCTAAATCCAGCTTGGAGGAACTCCACACATCAAAGACCTGGTTTGCTGAAGCTCCACTCCCAGGCCTTTCTGAATCACTCAGCTCAGTCAGACACAATAAGCCTGTTGCTTGAATTACCCAGCTCATTTCTCCAGTTTCCCCTTTTGCTTTGTCAGCAGGAACCTTACCCATGTACATATAAGCATTGCTCACATTTGCATGCAAGAGCCATCTGTTTATTTTGCATAGGCTGGCTGGGACCTTCTCTGAATATTTTTCTGGTCATCTTGATCTTGAACAATCCTTTAACTACTCCCATCTCAAGGCTTTTTCTCACTAGACTTTCTGTTCTGGGATAATGTGTCCCGGGGCAGAGATTAGGACTATGCCAGGGAGATAAAAATGTTGCCAGAGCAGTGGTGGGACCATGCCCATCCCACCTGCCCTGGCTCTGCTTATTTATAAGCTCCCCACTTGGCCACACCACCTCCCTTTCCATTCATATTCATCCCGCATCACAAACCATGACTGAATGTGGGGGCATGGGTCATTCAGCCAATCATAACTGTACAACTGAAGACTATTTATCAACCTTGGAACAAATTCATATCAAACCTGAAGTTATATTGATGAGACGTTTAAATATGCATTTAATTCAGCTCAATGACTAAAGAATTCCATTATCTAAAATTCTGTCTATTGGTTTGACTGCTGTTTTACAAAGTTAACTGACTCTTCAGTTCATGTTGATATATCCTGTGAGTAGCTTCTTCTCAAAAGTAGAATATTTCTCTGCTCAAGCTCAACATGTCTTTGGAGAGTTCAGGGAAACTAAGGAAAGGACCTCAAGCCCTTACGGAAAGAGCAAATGGGGAGAGGGTTGGCTTAGAAGAATGGTTCACATTTTTTATTTTTGCATATTGCACTTGTAAACACAGAGTCTAAGAANTTCAGTAGCTGCAGCACTCAGGCTCGGCAGCTGTAGTGCACAGGCTTAGTTGCTCATTAGCGTGTGGAATCATCCCAGAGCAGGGATCGAATCCACGGCCCCTGCCTTGGTGGTGGATTCTTAAGCACTGGACCACCAAGGAAAGTCCTGTAACTTCCTTCTTATATTTTATATCATTTTGAGGTTCTCTCTGTGTTCATCCATTCTTCTCCGAAGGTCAGTGAGCATTTTTATGACTGATACTTGGAATTCTTTATCAGGTAAATTGCTTATGTTTGTTTCACTAAAGTCTTTTTCTGGGGATTTTCTTTGTTCTTTGGTTTGGAATCAATACCTCTCTCTCCTCATTTTGCCTACTTATGTGTGTTTGTCTGTAACAGGCAAAATGGCTCCCTCCTCTAGTCTCGAAGAAGTGGTCTTGTGTAGATGTTTCACGTGACTCAGAAATAAAATCTCTCTTAGCCACCAGAGCCAGGCCTTCTATGGACATCCTTTACATGGGCTACATGTACCTACTGTCTTTAGTAGGGCCACAGGATGAACAGGGCACAGGAAGTTGGCCTGATCCAGTTGCAGCTCAGCTGCTGTAAGGGGAGGGCTCAGCTTAGGGTTCCTATCCAGTGCAGGGCATAGATCCTGCCTGCTTGCTATGCCATGTTGGGTGGGACATCTTTGTGCTAGCAGGATAGAAGGAAGACACCTAAAAATTAAGTCTGTCAGCTCTGTCACAAGTGAGCTAGGATGATTGCAAAAATGACATCCATCAGCACTATCATTTCCAGATAAGGTCTCAGGAAATTTCTGCTCTCCAGTAGTCACTTTAAGCCCTTATAGTCCAGACGCTTTTCAGACTATTGCTTTTGGGCTGGATCTTAGGGCAAGTGGGTCTGCAGATCAACCCTTTAAGAGTTGGTTCTGTAGTCCCTGCAGTTCTATCACTAATCCCTCTGGTTTTCAAAACCTAATGTTTCCATGTTGGCCCCAAGGATCAGAGAGTCTGACGTGGCGCACAATCTGTTCACTACTCAAGGAACGTGAAAAGTGAAAGTGTCCTCAATTGTATCCAACTCTGTGAGACCCCATGGAGCCTACCAGGCTGCTCTGTTCATGGAATGCTCCAGGCAACAGTACTGGAGTGGGTAGCCATTCTCCTCTCCAGGGGATCTTCCTGAGTTCCTTATTTTGAGAAGGCCCTCTTGGCTGTAGGTTGCCACACCTGAGGTGGGGTCCTGGTGAGGACTTATCACTACCTCTCCTCTCATCTCAGTATGTCTCATTTGTCTTTTATTGTGGAGGTGCTGATCTTCCACTTTTCAGGGTTTGCTGGGGGTGGAGTGGATTTTTCTGTATGTATATCTCAGCTCTGTCCAATCATAGAGATAAGCAAGTGGCCAAGAAAGCCATTTAGAATCTCAATCCTGAGAATCTGAAATCTGAGTGGAGACATATTTGAGGACTCAAAAGCAGTTAAGAGTGGAGTTGTCAGAGCTGAGAACCCTAAAGATACAAGAGATTTAATGTCACTGCCAAGATCCCTGAAACTGCTCTAGATCTCTTTTGCAAAGGCTGGGTTTCAGCTCTTCCTTTGACTCCATGTTTCCTTCCAACAAATTCCTTTTGGGAATGCTTGTGGAGGTGGTTTCTATTCCTTGCAACCCAAGAACGCAACTGACACACTTGAAAGTGTTCAGTAAGTGCTCAGATCTCACAGATACTCAGTGGCAAAGTTGGGCTTTTAACTCCAACCTGTATGACTACAAAATCCCACAAGTAGCCATTAGTTACGCTGATTCATTTACCGTCTCATTTATCTCATGGCTTTTATAGTTCTTGTAGCAACAGGCTTTGTGATTTTTACCTTTCTGTTTAAGACTTTGGCCAGTTTCTTGTTAGTAGAATACCTCAACCAATATCAGGGTTGTTTTGCTTTGTTTCTTTGTTTTTCCCAGAGAGCAGCTGAGTAGTGTTAGCTGAACAAGTTATTTCAACTAATAACTAATGCGTGTCTGCCTCCTCATCCCTCTATGATATAAAGGGGAAAGTGGGATCATATAATTACAGACAGCCTTCAAAGGAGGAAGGATACAGGTAATAGGAGAGTCCTCTTTCTTTCTGAGCAGAGGTAATGGAAAACAGTCAGGTGAACTTGAGCTCCCTAGACACAGACAAACTGTCAAAGGCCCAAGGAAGACAGTGCAGGGCCTTGCAGATGATTCCAATAGTTTTCAAACTTTTGCTCACACTACTATGCTAACATATTTTGAGCATGCACCTCCCGATATAGTATATTATTTTTGTAAATGATAAACATTTACTACTGAACCACTCCATAATGTTATAAAATANGGCCTTGCAGATGATTCCAATAGTTTTCAAACTTTTGCTCACACTACTATGCTAACATATTTTGAGCATGCACCTCCCGATATAGTATATTATTTTTGTAAATGATAAACATTTACTACTGAACCACTCCATAATGTTATAAAATACATACAAAAAATCTAAAGAATACATTAACAAGCGCAAACATAAGTTATAATATTTTATTTCTGCATCTGCACAATTATTTTCTCTGCCTGCTCGGGTACTCACACCTACCTTGGATACCACTGAATTAGAAGTCAAAGAAAGGATTCTCTGTAATAAGTCTAGGTAAATTCTTTCAGATCATGATTTTTGCTGAAGGATTTTTAAAGGCCCTCCTCTACGCCCAAGATCAGTGTATAAAAATAGTGTTTGTTCATAGTGCCAATTTAGCACTTATCATATTACCTTAATTCATTTTTATGTGTATTTTCCCATCAGACTATGACATTCTTAAGGGCAGAGCTGGTGTCATATTTATCTTTGCATTCTCTAACACAGTTATAGCACAATAGGTGCCTAATAAACAGCTCTTTTTAATAGAAACCCACTCCCTCTCCTTCATGTCAGTTGGGCCTGGGCCACCACTGGGATGGTTGCTGAGGCCCTCTGAGTAGTTGGGTAGGGTCCCAAGTTCAGCAGCTTCACTCTGAGCCCATCTTTGCTGTTCAACAGTAAATAATCAACACGTTTTAAAGCACAAACAAATGCAAACAACCGAATATCAAGAAATTAGCCTGAGACCTCAGAGAAGCTGCTGCTGCTAAGTCACTTCAGTCGTGTCCAACTCTGTGCGACCCCACAGACGGCAGCCCACCAGGCTCCTCTGTCCCAGCGATTCTCCAGGCAAGAATACTGGAGTAGGTTGCCATTTCCTTCTCCCCTCAGAGAAGAAAATCTATGAAATAAATAGCCACATCTTAAAAGCTCTGTTTGTCTTCAAATACTGATCTCTATTGGAGGGATGGGCAAGGTTTCCAATATGGAAAACCTTGAGTTTACTGTGCAGTGGAAAAAGACTCTCATATGTGTCTCCGGGTTGGGTTGTGAAAGAGCTCCATGTGGCATTGGGATCCCTTCACAGTGAATTTCAGTGCCTGCCTCTGTAGTTCTTCAGTCTGGAGGCACTTAGGTTTTGCAATCAAGGTCTTTAATTGTTCTCAGGTCAGGAAATCATGCATGTTTCTCCCTTTCTCTAATCCCTGGACTCTATATTATCAGAGCTTATGGATGGGGTGGAGGTTGCCTCTTGCATTTTTCTGAAATGATGCAATTCAGTCTTATTTGAGGTCCCAAAAGAAGCCTGGGAAAACTCACAATGTCAAGTTTTTCTCTTTCCCTGAGGAGGAAGTGGAATTCCATTCCTTTGTCCCTGCTGTTCCCCCCACTCCCGCCCCAGTGCCCCACCCTCTGAGGACAGAGTTGTGTACCAGAACAATTGACCAAGTAAGGTCCTGCACTCTCACCCTCAGGGAGGGGAAAAAATTAATCAGATTTCCAGGGCTAAAGAGATTTTTATCTGTTCAACTTCAAGGACTGTTCCCCCACACATTTTCATATGAGGTAACAAAAGAATATCAGACCACATCCTCCCTATGGTGAAAGAGGTGGAGCTTTAGGCAGGAAGGATGAGAAAAAGCAAGCTGGTAAGGAACTAAAAATGTTGCTCTTGGAATCCTCACCAAATGGAGTATTTAACCTGAGATAGGGGCTATTTCTTTTGAGACAAGATGTTAATACTGACTCCAGAAGTCTCTTTTCTGGAGGCTAGAGCTGTACAAGTCTTGACTCAGAGGCTTTGGACAGGACACACAGCCCGGGTGGATTTATGCAAGTTCCCTCTCCTGCACAAAAGCTGCCTCAGCTGTTCGTGGCGGACACTTTCAGATGCAAATGTGATGCTGGTCACTGGATGCTAATCTCAGTTGCTTTTCTCCTTGGTCCTCTGTCCAGGAGAGCGCCGGCTAGAACACCAATATTACTGCACAACATGCCGTGTCACGGCTCTGTGCCTACTGCACTTTAAAAAAAAGAAAGAAAGAAAGAAAGAAAGTCTTAATAGCATTTCCCCCTCCGACAGAGCCAATTAGTTATGGGCTTTCTTGAAGCTTAGTGCTATTCAGTAAAAACCAACCATACGGAACCCCCCCAACCCCTCCCCTCCCTGTACTTCTCAGAGAAATTCACAATGGACAAACCAAGGGCGTGTCTTTCCCGGGTCAGATTTTTTTCTCTCCGAATCTGTGGGCAAAAATACTGCTGTAACATTTGTGCACCTGAGTCTGGAAGAGGAGAAACTGTTCACCCGAGTACATTTTGAAATTCTCTCCTTGAACTGGGCTTGTTCCCATCATGGCAGGATTTGCAACGTGAGATTGAGTGGTCTTCAGGGTTGTCAGCGAAATAATATCAGCCCTTTGTGGAGGGGTGACAGACCATACAAAGAGGGCGGCTTGTTTTATCTGCCCATGCCAGCGGCCAACTTTGTTAAAAAAAAAAAAACAACCCAGTTTAAATATTTTCCCACAGAATGTATGCTAATTAAAGAAAATGTATATAGCACAGACAAGCTGAACAATTCCACTACTTAGAGGTAACCACTATTCACACTTGATGTGTGTATCTTGCTTCTGTGTTTTTCTATACATAAATTTTCTTTTGACCAAAAAAAGAAAGTCGACACTATATGTACTATTTCATGTACTGCTTTTTCACCAAAGAAAATATATTGTATACTCTTCATATCAGCTATTGTTCTGAAAATTCATTTATAAAAGGAATATATATATTACTTTCTTTTAACCTTATGAATACACCATAAGCTACTTAACTTTCTTATTTGGGGAAACATTTAAACTTATTCTTATTAAAAAATTCTTTGGATAAAATCTGCACTTTTGACACATTTATGATCCTTTCTTAAAGATCAATTGCCAGCTTGTAAAAATCGCTGTTCCAAAGGTAAAAAAAAAATCTTTGACACATCACCAAATGTCTTTCCAAAAAAGCTACACCAATTTACAAGGCCACCAGCTATGTATAAAATTATTTTAATCTCTGGCATTTTGATAGGCACCCACTAAAATGTGTCTTAATATTGTTTCATTTTGCATTTATACTGTAATACTTCAATAAGTATTACAGTAAGCATATTTAAAATTTATCACTCATTTTAATGCCACTTTTGTGATACACTATTAGCAACTTTTATATATGATTTTCTATTGGGAAATGAGTATTTTTCATATTGATGTTTAAGAACTCTTTATATATTACATTCTATATGCTGCAACTTTTTTCTTCAATTTGATGTTTGACTTTCAATGTTATTTATTGTATAGACCATGTAAAATAATTTTCATTCTTATATATTTGCTGTTGCTGCTGCTGCTAAGTCGCTTCAGTCATGTCCAACTCTGTGCGACCCCATAGATGGCAGCCCACCAGGCTCCCCTGTCCCTGGGATTCTCCAGGCAAGAACACTGGAGTGGGTTGCCATTTCCTTCTCCAATGCATGAAAGTGAAAAGTAAAGTCGCTCAGTCATGTCCAACTCTTAGCGACCCCATGGACTGTAGCCTACCAGGCTCCTCCATCCATGGGATTTTCCAGGCAAGAGTACTGGAGTGGGGTGCCACTGCCTTCTCCATATATTTGCTAAAAACTTAAAAAAAAAAAAAAAAAGAAATACAATAAGATAAAATAGTCATTTAAATATCACTACCCAGAAAGAACCAAGACAATGCAGACATTTTTACTTTTAGTAAAATCTGAACCATTTTAATATTTTCTTTCATGATTTCTATATTTTTGGGTATTTTTAGAAATGTCTTCCTGCTTTATAATCACCTGCATTTTCTTCTATTCCTTTTTAATTAACACATAAATCTTTAATTCATCTGGAGTAACTTTGGCATAAAGTAAGGCTGTAACTTTGTATCTTTCCAAATTCTCTTTCTTCTGCCCCGTATATCTCTGTCTATAAAGTATAGATACTTGGCTCTTTCTTTCTATAGAAGGGTAAGACAGTGATAGAGGGAACTATGAGTAATCCAAATAATTCTGGCAAAAGCAAACAATTATATCAACAGCAATAGACTAATGAATGCAAGTGGCTCATCAGTAACTAGGTCAGAGAGTTATATGCAATAACTAGGTCAAAAGGGGGGTCCCACAAAATGTAGTGAAATAATGGAAGAGCCATGGATGGCTGGAGGTGAGCTGACTTGCACCTCGATTTCTAGCCCTCTGTCATTCCTCTACCATCACCTACCAACCCTGCTGCCACTTCCTGGGATGTAAAAACAGAAGGCTACTCATTAAGGTGAGATGGAGTTCAAGCATAAGGAAATATATGAACCTAAGTAGGAACGCGTGCTAAGTTGCTTCAGTCATGTCCAACTCTTCAAAACTTAAGGACTGTGGCCCACCAGGCTCCTCTGTCCATGGGATTCTCCAGGTAAGAATACTAGGGTGGGTTGCCATGCCTTCCTCCTGAGATCTTCCTGACCCAGGGATGGAACCCACATCTCTTATGTCTCCTGCACTGGTAGGCGGTTCTTTACCACTAGCACCACCTGGGAAGCCCAGGTGAGAAGCACAGTGACCAGGATTTGCAGGCCATGGGGTTGGATAGTTGAGAGGGTAACAGGCTTATACTCAGTGCCATCTCTGGACGACAGAGTGAAAACACTGGCTTTATGTATAGGGAAGATTATTAGTGCCTTTTTGCATTTTCAATAACCAGCCTTCCCTGACTGCTAATCACATGTAGTGGTGGTAGTGGTTTAGTTGCTAAGTTATGTCTGACTCTTGAGACCCCATGGACTCTAGCCCGCTGGGCTCCTCTGTTCATAGGATTCTCTAAGCAAGGATGCTGGAGTGGGTTACCATTTCCTTCTCCAAGGCATCTTCCTGACCCAGAAATCGAACCTGGGTCTCCTGCATTGCAGGCAGATCCTTTACTGACTGAGCTATGAGGCGCAGTCTGACAGTTATGTAGTTCTGTGATTTAGCTTAGACTATCTGCCCCACCTTCCCAGGCACTGCCCAGGCCTCTGTTAGTGTAGCCTGCTGATGTTAGGTGTCCTGACAATGTGGAGAGCCCAGGCAAGCCAGCTTCTGCTTCTCCCTGCCTCCCTGAGAAGCAAATGGCAACCCATTCCAGTATTCTTGCGTGGACATTCCCATGAACACTACAGTCCATGGGGTCACAATGAGTCGGACACACTTGAGTGACTAAATCACCACCACCACTGTTTATGCAGTGTCTGACCTGAGCTAAGACACATATTCATAAACCCATTTTGCTATGTCTACCAGGTCCTCTGTGCTAGAGCTTAGGAAGCACTCCCAGCACCTTACTGTCTAGAATCCCCACCTGTTGGGTGGATCACCTTGAATGATAACCCCAGGCTGCTTAATTGGAAGTTATGTCTAGTCTAACCTCCCTTGGATCACAGGACTCTCCGACTGTGTCCTGGGCTTGCCTTCCTGACTTCGATACTAACACACACTCACTGCTCATGTTGATCCTGTCTCCCAGGACACATGCTAGGCCTAATCCAAGCCCCATCTGCCTTCCTCCTGGCCACTGAGGCCTCCCGGGAGCCAAGGCCAGATGAAGACCACTCATCTTTACTCTCAAATTATCTGTTACTGACAATGAGTTCTCCAAGTCGGTTAAAATAAACCTTTGAGTTTATTTTCATTGCTTCAGAAACTGACAACAATTTTGCAAAGTGTTTGGTGAGATCAAGACTTTTTTTCCCTGCGCCTTTGGCTGACTTCTTTTGGGAGGGCGGGAGAGGGGTTTAAATGTGTTCTCAGTTGCTCACTGAAGCATTTTTACAGTGGCTGCTTTAAAATCCTTGTCAGATAATTGCAACATCTCTGTCCGTTTGCTGTTGGCATCTATTGGTTTTCTTTTTTCATTCCATTTGAGATCTTTTTAGCTCTGGATGTGACAAGTAATTTTTGACTGAGAACTAGACATTTTGGGTACTGCCTTGTAAGAGATGGATCTTAATTAAACCTTCTGTTTTAGCTGACTTCCTCTGCCATTGCTCCAGCAGGGAATGTAGAAGTCGGGGTCTCCACTCCCACCCCACTCCCATCCTGTGGGCCTCAGGATGTTCCTAGTTACTGCTGAGCAAAGCTGGGGGTTCCGGCTCCCGACTAGGCTCTGCTGATACCCTCTGGCTGGAAGGCATTGGAGCTTCCCCCTTACTGCTCTCCACGTGGGTTCTTCTCATAGAGGGTGGGGGCAGCTCATTATCGGTGGGTGGTGGTGAAAGTCCGCTCCATTAGGCCTCCTTTGATCCAACCCAGCAGAGGGGGAGGGGCACTGCAGCCCACAAAGGAGGAATGGAAGCCCTGCTTGGCTCCATTCTAGGACATCACCCCCATAGGAACGAGTGCGGGCTTTGTAGTGCTTCATTACAGCCTCTGCTGCTGCTAAGTCGCTTTAATTGTGTCCGACTCTGTGTGACCCCATAGACAGCAGCCCACCAGGCTCCTCTGTCTCTGGGATTCTCCAGGCAAGAACACTGTAGTGGGTTGCCATTTCCTTCTCCAATGCATGAAAGTGAAAAGCAAAAGTGAAGTTGCTCAGTCGTGCCCGACTCTTAGCGACCCCATGGACTGCAGCCTACCAAGCTCCTCCGTCCATGGGATTTTCCAGGCAAGAGTACTGGAGTTGGGTGCCACTGCCTTCTCCCATTACAGCCTCACCAAGGTGCAGATATTCCTTCCCCAGCATTTGCTGGAGGAGTGGTGTGTAACCTCGGTATTTTCCATGTTGTTGGCAGGAGCAGACCAATTATTGTCTAATAGTTTTCTTCTCTTTTCCTGGCCCTTTGATTAAGAGAGCATGCTATTGGTAGAGTCTTTTTTGTCAGCACCCACTCGTGTTTGGGGATGCCAACTTCTTGAGACCAGTGTCTGAGAAACGTGAAATAAAAAGAAAACTTATCACAGTGTTGCTCTTCAAAATCATTAGTCAGCTTTCTCTCTTCTTTTCAGAATCATCTTAAGTCTTTCTCTATGTACTGTCCAAGCTTTTTCACTGTACTTAGTAGGAGAAATACAAAAAGTCACATCTGCGTCATCTTTCCTATTTCTTTCTCTAAAGACAGTAGCAAAAGCAATAATACAGGAAAACATAAATCTCTCTGTATGAAATGGATGGGTTTTCCAGGTGGCTCAGTGGTAAAGAATCCACCTGCCAATGCAGGAAACACAGGAGGCTGAGGTTTGATCCCTGGGTCAGGAATATCCCCTGGAGGAGAGCATGGCAACCCTCTCTAGTACTCTTGCCTGGAGAATCCCAGGGACAGTGGAGCCTGGTGGGCCCCAGTCCACGAGGCTGCAAAGAGTCGGACACAACTGAGTGAGTGACCACTCTCACAAGAAATGTATAGGGTTGGCAAAAATGTTTTTTTCAGGCTTTCATAACATTGTACAGAAAAACCCAAATGGACTTTTTTGGCCAACCCAGTATATATTTAAAACACAAACACATATGAATTCCCTACCATGGGAATGCCAGAACTTGTGCTTCTTTCACCTAGTTTAATTTGCCTTGATATTTCAGTAAATATGACTAGTTTGTGTTTGGGAAGATTCTAGTCAGAAAGAGTCAGAATCAGCTAAATGTGGCACGTAACTCTCNAACACATATGAATTCCCTACCATGGGAATGCCAGAACTTGTGCTTCTTTCACCTAGTTTAATTTGCCTTGATATTTCAGTAAATATGACTAGTTTGTGTTTGGGAAGATTCTAGTCAGAAAGAGTCAGAATCAGCTAAATGTGGCACGTAACTCTCTTTCAGCGTCTAATTAGACTTGTCACTGGCAGTTCTTTCTCAGTTACAAATCATCAGTAATTCTTATAATTATATCTTTGTAAGGAAAGGCAGGGCAGTTCTTCCTGATGCCAGCAGTTCCGAGCAATGTGAAACCAAGTCTAAGTTCTCATGTGGAACTTAGCTGGAATAACCGTGTGTGTGCCTGCGAGCACGCATGCATCCATATCTGTCTATCTCTATGTGTTCTTACTGAGAGCAAATGTTAATATCATGGTAAATTTTTGGAGTGTCATCTAAGAAATAAGCATAATTTCTGCCTTCAAGGAAACAAAATCGAGAAATGACATGTAAAGGTGTCTCTTATCAAAGCACTTTCCATCGACCTAGAGCTCATTGAGAAAAGCAGATTGAGTAGTGAAATAATCCCCCGACTGGAACTCGGGGATCTGGATTTGCCATTAACATCGTAGGTTGTTGGACTGAGCTGCTTAGGATGGTGCCGTATCCACCACCTGGCTTTTATGTCTCCCAGGACTGGCAGGAGGATATACCTATATGCACAGACAGCTACAAAGTAAAAGAGATGAGAATAGAAAAAGTTTATGAAACTGATCCTGGGTCTCCCCTAGACTGAATCAGCAGATTTGCTTTGTAAGCGTTGTCTGCCTTCAAGATGCTGAGGAGAGGGAGCCAGGAAGCTGAGAAGTCTTTCTGTAACTCAACACAAGTCCATCTCTGATTGGAATAGGGAAGCAGGGACAACTTTGTCACTAGTTTAAAGAGTTTTGAGAGCTCTACAGACTTCTTAGGTGGCACTAGTGGTAAAGAACTGCCTGCCAATGCAGGAGAGGAGGGTTCAGTCTCTGGGCCAGGAAGATCCCTTGGAGGAGGCCATGGCAACCCACCTCAGTATTCTTGCCTGGAAAATTCCATGTACAGAGGAGCCTGGTGGGCTACAGTCCATGGGGTCTAAACACAAGCTGGAATCAAGATTGCCGGGAGAAATATCAAAACCTCAGACATGCAGATGACACCACCCTTATGGCAGAAAGTGAAGAGGAACTAAAAAGCCTCTTGATGANTTGTACATCAGGAAGAAGAAGAGGTAACTCCCTGGCTGCCCCCAAGACCGAAGCCCATGGGCTGTGCTGGGCTGGACTCTAGGGATGCGGGTGGGGAAGGAGAGTCCTCCCACCATGAAGGTCCCTCTCCCTAGTCAGGGAGTCAGGGTCCCTCCTGTCCACACAGGATCGAGGGTGACCACTTTCCTTTGGGAAGGGCTGAGCCACCCTGCCCTGCTGCCATTGACTCCCCTTTCCCCACCCCAGGCCGCCCAGAGGCTGTGGATCGCACAAGCCCCTGGCTTAGCCAGTCCCCATGGCCCCCACGGATGACAGCTCTGTGACCCTTGGCCCCATCTGGTCCCAGGAGTGGGTAACTCTCCCTCCCAGGCCACCCTTCCGAGGGGCAGAAATGCGCGCAGACATGTCTTTCATTGAATCCCGGGGAAAATTTTAGGGCCGTAAATAGGACTGTGTCTGTGGATCCGCAGGCAGGGCCTGGAGGGCTGGTGGGAGGGGAAGGGCCTTCCCGGCCCCCAGCATTCTCTGCCCCCACTCCCAGGCTGGAGAAGCTACGCCACCAGCTCATGCCTATGTACAACTTCGACCCCACGGAGGAGCAAGACGAACTGGAGCAGGAGCTGCTGGAGCACGGGCGGGACGCTGCCTCCGTGCAGGCCGCCGCCACTGGGCAGGCCATGCAGGGCAAGGTGGGCGCTGGCAAGCTCCTCCATCAAGCCCGCAAGCCACTCNTGTACAACTTCGACCCCACGGAGGAGCAAGACGAACTGGAGCAGGAGCTGCTGGAGCACGGGCGGGACGCTGCCTCCGTGCAGGCCGCCGCCACTGGGCAGGCCATGCAGGGCAAGGTGGGCGCTGGCAAGCTCCTCCATCAAGCCCGCAAGCCACTCGCGGCTCTCCCGCCCCACCCTCCCTCCTTTTCCGGGCAGCTTTCTAACGCCTGCCATGTGGTCAGGTGGCAGCTATATGGGCTTTGTCAGGTTGGATTAGAAATGGGTAGAGTTGCTCCCTGGCCCCCCACAGATCTCCGCACAGCCAGGCCGGGGCGGCCGTGGAGTCCAGCCGGCTCGGCCCCTGATCACCTGGTCACCTGGGAAGGTCCGTTGGCCTCTCTGAGCCTCAGCTTTCTCATCTGCAAGTGAAAAAATACCCTGATTCTTGCCTTGGGTGCATCCCTGAAACGAGGGGGAAGGCAGGAGGGAATGTTGGGAGGCTGAGACCCTGGGTTCCTCTGCTTCCTGAGATCGCATGCTGAGCGAGTTGTCACTGGGGTCAGATTCTGGCACCTCTGAGTAGACCGGTGGGTTCCCAGTAACTGGCAGACCCCAGGCAGGTACAGACCCTGGGCAGACACCTCCCGTATCCACAGAGTTGGGTACCTGTGTGGTTATCCTGCCAGAGGCACTGGGCTGCCCGGCCACTTGCCAGCAGTCCCTGAGATGTCCGGGGGCCAGAGCCCCATGGAAAGACCTGGCCTCTCTGGACCATGATGCCTGTTTGCATCCCTCCTGGCCTTGATCCCACAGATTGCTAAGGAATCTAGCTCCACAGAGGCAGCTTTGGGAGACTGGATTCAGGAAGAGTGGAGGCTGGGAGTCAGAGACCCTCTGGTTTGGCTACCAGTTCTGTGTACCTGGATCAGGACTCACACCTCCTTGGGATATTCAGAATATCGGGCTGAGAATCTCTGTCCACCCAACTCTTGGGACGACTGGCCATTTGACAGTCGTTTCCTGTGCACCCCCTTGTGCCAGCCCTTGTGCTGCAGCTTTGGGGNAGGAAGAGGTTTATTGCTTGCTTGAGCAAGGGCACCTTGCCATATCCAACACTGGTATGGAGCAAGAGCCCCGAGCCCTTGATTACAGCAGTATTTATAAGTTTAGGACAAAGACAGGGAGTTGGCAAGGGCAGATTGGTCGCAGGGGTTTCTTGGCATTTACTAATTGGCTAGATTTTCACCTGCTTTCTTAGGGGATTTCCATCCTTGTCCTGAATGGCTCAAATCAGGCTATGAGGAGTATGCTGATTGGCTGAGTCCTCACATCTCCACCTTGGCAGTGACTCAGCTTTTTCTGGGACACTAGCTCTGGCCTATTTTAGTTNAGATTTTCACCTGCTTTCTTAGGGGATTTCCATCCTTGTCCTGAATGGCTCAAATCAGGCTATGAGGAGTATGCTGATTGGCTGAGTCCTCACATCTCCACCTTGGCAGTGACTCAGCTTTTTCTGGGACACTAGCTCTGGCCTATTTTAGTTATGGCTTTTATCAGGCCTCAACAATACATGTAAACACACACACACACACACACACACACACACACACACTTGAGACAGAGGAGAAGGGAATCTTCCAGGGCAAACAGAGAGTTTGGTTATTCCCTGAAAAGACTGGTGACTACTGGAGGCTAGAGCTCCCCTCCAGGCTGGAGACTCTCCATCTTGGGCTTTGACGGGGTGAAAAAGTGCAGGGCTGGGTGGGGAGATATGAGGAATTTGGGAATTAGTAGTTCCAGGTCATAGTTGTTACATTGTGTCCAACTCTTTTGTGACCCTGTGGACTGTAGCCCTCCAGGCTCCTCCATCCATGGGATTCTCCAGCCAAGAATACTGGAGTCAGTTGCCATGCCTCACTCCAGGGGATCTTCCCAACCCAGGGATCAAACCCACATCTCTTATATCTCCTGCATTGGCAGGCGGGTTCTTTACCAGTGAGTCACCAGGGAAGCCCCAGAGTTCCAGGTATTCTGGAACAGTATTCCTGACTAGTATCTGCTGAGTTTGCTCTCCACTCACCTCTCTTCTTAATCCATTCTTTTCATCACAGGCACCATTCAGACTTTCTAGGTCAGTCCTCATTTCCAATGCTCCTGCCATGGCCCCGTAACCAACCAAAATTGCTGCACATTCTAACTTTTTATCACCTAGATTACATCTCTTAGACTGTTTCTTGAATCTAGAAGTGAATCACAAACCACCATCTGTATTTGCACCACATACCTCTGCTGTGGGATGTGGCAAAAATAGAGAGAAAGGAAGCATGTGAGTGAGTTTCCTCTTCTAGAGACTTTTCTTTTCCCTGAGGGTTTCATGAGAATCTGTCAGCTTGCTGAGCAGACACCACTGCAATTGCAAGATGCTGAGTCATTGATGAGAGTGGTAAGGTGGGATAAAGAAATTCAAATGTAAAACTCAAGAGAAGATAGCTTCAGTGTATTAGCATTGCCTGTATTGGCATGTTCAATACAAAATATAAACTATGTGCGAATTCTAGAGTAACCTTCTTCCTGCCACTTGCCACACTTCCTGTATTTGAATACAACTCTTAAAAAAACTCCCAGGGGAAAATTCCTGCTCAAACTCATTTTATAGTCTCTTCCCTTAAACTCAACACTTGGCACCATCCATTCCAGTGAATGACACTTTCTAGGAGCTCAGCAGGTATTTCTGTTCACTCATCCTAGGAAATTCATCTGCCAGTTGCTGTAGCCTTATCAACATGACATTTTATTGGATAATTTGTCATTGACACGGAAAACATCAATCTAACAGACAAAAATCTCCCCAGGGCTTCAAATTCCTATTACCTTTTTGGCAACCTAAGGGGCTAACTCACTACTTCCTTCTCACTCCTCTTTGTGAAGTGAAGTGAAGTCTCAGTTGTGTCCGACTCTTTGCGACCCTGTGGACTGTAGCTTACCAGGCTCCTCCCTCCATGGGATTCTCTAGGCAAGAGTACTGGAATGGGTTGCCATTTCCTTCTCCAGGGGATCTTCCCGACAAGGGATCGAACCCAGGTCTCCAGCATTCCAGGCAGATGCTTAACCTCTGAGCCACCAGGGAAGCTATACAAAATCCCTAGTAGATATTCAAAGCCTTCCATGACTGTTGCCTTCCTACATTTCCAGCCTTTCCTTCTATCTCTCTCCCTAATGTCAAATGTGTAGCTAAGCTGGGAGACTAAGCATTTCCTGAGCATGCTCACTGCTTTCTCATCGTGTGCCCTTGTGTATGCAAGGTTCTCCCTCCATCAGGAATGCCAGCTTCTTACATTCCACCTGTTGAAATACAACCTATCCCTCAAAATCCAATGCATATTCCAGTTTATCTCTTAATACAAAGTCTTACATGGCTCTACATCCCCAAATCTTCCCTACTGTAATGAATTTCTCTTTCCCCTTGGCAATATCAATATATAGAATTATCAAATTTTGCCTAATTTAATTACCAAAAAATATTTCTCTCATTCAAAAAATACAATGTAAGGGACTTTAACTTTTTCTCTATATTTATCATGGTTCCTAGAAAGTCATCCTATCTAGAATACTGAGCAAATTTCTGTGATAAACTTCTGGTTGGTAGGACCCAACCTCCAGATTTCATGAACATTTAATGAGAAGGGATGAAAAAATAATTAGCATAAATTGATTGCTTTTCTTTTAGACCAACTGACTCAAGCTTTGAAAAATGGTGGTGACGCTATACTTTTTTGTTATTGTCCTATTGGGGATCACAGGATAACACCACACCCTGGTGGGTAGACTTGAAGAATCCTTCAACAAGATAAATATCTAGATTGCTTAATATTGGGAAAAGAGAATAATTCTGGATCAGAGAATGAGTAATCAGAAGCAAGTCTGGCTTAAGGGAAAAATTCCTTTCTCTTTTAGAGCCAGAAATGAGTAGGGCTTGGACTAGGAGACATGGAAATGCTATAGCAATCTCAGAGGTGGGAGGTGAACCCCCCATGACCACAGAGATGTTAGCTGTGTGTGTCAGGCAGACAGCCTATCTGAGCCTGAAACCTCCAGACATTCTGGATCTGTGCAATGTGGTTATTTCCTTTCCGTTATCTCAGATTTTGGTACATTCTTACTACCTGCAGCAATCTGCTCTACCATGTAGAATTCAGGGGAAACCAGTCTCACCCTCGAAATGAGAACAGAGGGACATCTACAGTCAGAGGGATTGTCCCACTGGTCACGTAGGCTAGAGGTGACCTCATAGGGGATATGGGAGCTATAGGAGGTAACAAAGAGCACACTGACAATTTGATACTAAAGAGAATGTGATATCAAATACTTTGCAGTTAATCACTTCCTAATTGACAAGTGTTCTGAGCTTTTTATATTGGCTGCTCTCAAATGGTTGATAACTGTAATTTATCAAGCTATTGCAAACACAAGTCAGAAGTTAACACGTGTCACGGAGGTGCCATTAAACAACAGAACTAGCCAAGATGATTTTAGCACTTTTCTTTTTGGAATATGGTACTTGAAAGAAAGATGTCTCAGAAGTCAATACCAAATTGGATTAAAGATAATTAATTGCAGAATGTGTATAAAAGAACAACTCAAATTAATTTTTGAAATCTGTATGCAAAAGATTTTTTTTGGAAAGGAAATTCAATTGTTTCACTGTTTAGGCACTATTAGCATTGCCCTCAGCCTTGGGCCATCTCTAAAACATATCTGGTGGGTCAGTGGTAAAGAACCTGCCTGTCAAAACAGGAAACAGGGTTTGATACCTGATCTGGAAAGATCCCACCTGCCCCAGAGCAACTACTGAGCCTGTGTTCTACAGCCTGGGAACTACTGAAGCCTACACAACCTAGAGCCTGTGTTCTGCAACAAGACAAGCTATCACAAAAAGAAACCTGTGTACCACAGCTAGAGAGGAACCACTTTCACTGTGGCTAGAGAAAAGTCAGCACAACAATGAAGACCCAGCACAGCCAAAAATAAATAAATAAATATATAAATAAGTCTTAAAAAGCTAATAGAGTATTTACTGTAGGCTCTGATCACACATCAACAGACTCCTTATAGTATTAAAACAGAACCTTTTATTATGAGTAGCTCCCATAGCTTAGCAGAGAAACAATTTGGTGACTGTATTGACTGAAATATGCAAAGAATAGTATAGGAATTAATTCTAAAGGGAAGCTAGTCATTGGGCATTTCCTAATGACAAATCTACAAAACTTCTTGCTTGCATGCATGGTAAGCTGATTCAGTTGTGTCGGACTCTTTGCAACCCCATGGACTATAGCCCGCCTGGCTCTTCCGTCCATGGTATTCTCCAGACAAGAATACTGGAGTGGGTTGCTGTGCCCTTTTCCAGGGGATCCTCCCCACCCAGGGATCAAACTTGTATCTCTTATGTCTCCTACATTGGTAGATGGGTTCTTGACCACTAGTTCCACCTGGGAAGCCTCTTGCTTGCATATGTTTCATCAAATTAATTTAAGTTTTCTGGATAGACTTTTACTTGTTTGCAGTTACTTTGCTGTCATCTCAACCAGTAGTATACTTAGTTTTGTGGCTAGGTTTTTTTCTGTATAATTAATTAGAGTTTCGGATGCCAAACAGAGATGCTGAGAGAGTTGGGTGCTTCTCAAATGGTGGAAAAAGAACCCTGGAAAATCTTCCCTTAAAAAGCATTGACATAACTGGCAAAATTCTCAAAAGCAGCGATTTCAAAACTTTAGAAATTAACCAAAGGCATAAAACAAATTGAAAATCATTTATTCAGGAAAAGCAACTGACTTTCAGTAAGAAGAGTGGGGTATGTAGCATTTATTCCCACTCCACCCAGCCCCCAGATCCATGGTTCAGTAACCGTGAAGACCAAAAACCTCACTGCCATGGAGGGGGCTGATCATATCTGAAGCTTCCCATAAAAATCCCATACCCTAGGGTATGGTCAAAAACGAAAGCAATAACAATATTGTAAAGTAATTAGCCTCCGATTAAAATTAATTAATTAATTTTTAAAAAAAAGCAATTCGTGGCAAGCAGTTGGGAAAGCCAATATTGCATTTGCCTAAGCCTGCTGGTTGAAACAGGCAGCGACCAGTCAAAAATGTTAAAGGGATATCTGGAGAAAAGAGACAGCCTTGGGAGCTTTGAAAAGATCCAACATATTCCTGGAGATCTGGAAGACTATGTGCATGTAGAAGGATGTATGCACATTCAGGAAAGACCAAAGTGGGTCCCAGGGCTGCCAAATAAGCATGAGGACCTATGCGAACAGAAAGTGAAAGCTCAGAGAGAATTATGAACCATTTGAACTTTGAAAGTATGCACCAACCCATATAGATCCCTTGGCAATGGATGGAAGCCTTGCTAACTCAAGATGTTTAAGGTAAACTTATGACAATCATTGGATAACCATGCAGCTATGCTGAACCAGAAATGATTGCTAAGAGTTGACTTGAGCATAAAAACAATTAAAAACTTTAAAAACCTGATCAGAAACTTCAGCAGCCAGTTGCTGAACTGCTGAACAGATTGTATCAGTTCAGGCAAGACATTTCACAAACCAACAACACCCCTTGGGAGGATCTAAATCCAGAATTACCATGATATACTATCTAGCATGTTCAGGTTTTTTGTTACTAGAAATGCAGAGAAACAGGAAAATGTAGCCTATGCACTGGAAAACAAGCAATCAATAAAACTCTCTAAGAGAGCCCAGATATTGGACTTAGTAGACAGAGACTTAATATTTGCTATTATAGATATGTTTAAAGAATGAAAAGAAGCCACATTTAATCACTAAACGAAAGGCTTTCCTGTTGGTTTAGATGATTAAGAGTCTGCCTATGACGCAAGAGACCCGGTTTCGATCACTGGGTCAGGAAGATGCCCTGGAGAAGGAAATGACAACCCCTCCAGTATTCTTACCTGGAAAATCCCATGGCAAGGGTATACCCCATGGGGTCACAGAGTCGGACACAACTGAGCGACTCACATGTTACAATCATATGTCACCAAACAGAGAATATCAATGAAGAAACAAAAACTTTTTCAGGAAAAAAAAAGCCAAATAAAAGTTCTGGAATTGAAGAGTACAACAATCAAAATGAAAAATTCACTAGATTGGTTAAAAAATAAATCTGAACAGGCAGAAGGAAGAGCGTGCAAACTTAAAGACAGACAAAGAGAGATTGTCCAACCTGAAGAACAGAAAGAAGAAGAAGGGAAAGAGAGGCACAGAGAAAGAAATACTTGAAGAAATAATAGCTGAAAACTTTCCAAATTTGATTTTTAAAACATTCATCTACATAGCCAAAAATCACAGTAAATCTTAAGTAACATAACAGGCAGAGCTAGTGGTAAAGAGCCCACCTGCCAGTGCAGGAGATGTAGAAGATACAGGTTCGATCAGGAGGTGGGCACGGCAGTATACTTGCCTGGAGAATCCCATGGACAGAGGAGTCTGGCGGGCTATAGCCCATAGGATCACAAAGACTCGGCCATGACTAAAGTGACTGAGCATGAGCGCACACTGCTGTCTACCCACGGTGCCCTCTCTCACCCCATGGGACACACCTGCTTCACTTTCCCCAGCAGATTTCTCTGGTCTCAATCATATACTTTCTGACTCTACTTTGTTGACCTCACTGAGCAGCTAGACTCCTAATCTAAGTCATTCTTGGCCAGGCTGGGCACTCCGATGATCTTAGTTTGGTTTGGCAGAAATTATTTTAATTCAGAAGCAACCAAAGACTTGAAGAAGAAAAGCTAAGATATTCATAGACTCTCTATGAGAACTTGTCTCTTCTGTTCCTCGCTGTTTAACTGGTGTATAAAGTTTGAATAAATATGTGTTGGATAATGAATGAAACTCAGATGGTGAAGGGATCATACTGGTTCACAGTTCAGAGTTTCAAAAGAGACAAGTCACAAGTTTCCAGTGATTAGGAAAATTTTGAGAGGCAGCAATAAATAGTAATCTATGTAAAGTAATTACCCTTCGAAATTAAAGTAAATAATTTTATATAAAAAAGTAGTCTAAAACCATTGCTGTCTCCATTACACTTTACACTTTCTTACCCATTATCTGTTACTTTGCTCATCATTCTCCCATCAGTCATCAGTTAATGTCACTGATCCAGCAGTTCCTGGAGTTGCCAGGAAAAAGAAAGAAAAGCAAGCAGGCTGGGAGCTGGCACATTTGGAGGAAGAAAATCCCAGAGTTCCCAGAGTTCTTTCTTTTGAGAATCTTCAGGTTTCCATTGTCGGCTCTTTCACTGTATCCGGACCATTGATTTGTTCAAGAGTCCTAACCACCAGCTTGAGAAACATTTTTTTAGGTCACTGCTGCTGCTGCTGCTAATTCGCTTCAGTCATGTCCAACTCTGTGCAACCCCATAGGTGGCAGCCCACCAGGCTCCCCCGTCCCTGGGATTCTCCAGGCAAGAACGCTGGAGTGGGTTGCCATTTCCTTCTCCAATGCATGAAAGTGAAAAGTGAAAGTTAAGTTGGTTAGTCATTTCCAACTCTTCGCAACCCCATGGACTGCAGCCTACAAGGCTCCTCCATCCATGGGATTCTCCAGGCAAGAGTACTGGAGTGGGTCGCCACTGCCTTCTCCTACCTAGAATAAATTAACAATAGGAAGCAAATAGATCAACTAGGAGACAGGCTAAAAAAAAGAAAATAATACACACCATCTAAAGCACACAAGA